>DWQX01000051.1:0-72023 GCA_018245475.1 Pharmacophagus antenor
TATATATATATATATATATAAAGAATGAAATAAGATTAAACTTATTTTTTTTCATATCTCTGTTAAAAAGCGGTCTCGAGTAAACATGAAACGTCAAGTTTTCTTATATCCGCAAGTCAGAAATAGAGTTAAATAATGCAAGTGCTATGACGAGTTAATTCGTCACTGGTTAACATCTTTTGGGCATGAAAAAAACCCGTTAACTTATCACCGATCATCAATGTGAACATCATATGTAATAGATATAAAGTGTTAGCCCATTGCAGATAAAAACAAAATCTCTTATCGCCAGCGGAAAGTGGTGCGCCGTTCGTGGAGGGCTCGGAACTAGCGGCCGCGCTGGAGGCTGTCCTCGACGAGCGCGTGCTGGATGAGCGGACGCTCGACGAACGCTCGCTCGACACGCTTGCGGACTGCGTGTTCACGCAACCCTCAAATGCGTTCCCCAATAAAAGCAAGGTATGACTTGTAACATTTGCTCAGCAAAAATATCACTCGAAATTAAAAGAAGTAACCAAAAAATAGAATCGACGATAAGTATAAATAAAAAAAAAGGTTGGTAAAAGAAGCAATAACTATGTTTTCTACTCTCTTTTTTTTCTTTTTCATATTAGTAGAGGATTTTGAGATGTTATTTCTTTATAAAAAAAACTTGTTTGAAAAATTATTGTGGTGTTTTTAGATAGCATCAAAAAACTGGTCAGCACTTGATTATTATCAGTTTTTTTAGTGATACTTTTTTCGAAATTTATTATTTCGGTTAGCAGTGTTTTAAAATATACTTTGCTTTTCTTTAAAAATTGGTACAATTGGTAACAGTGTTACCCTAATAACTGTTTTCAATATCATAATACTATTATTTAGTGACACCTTGAAAGATAATAAAAAGCCTAACCAAGTATTTAATACTATATTTTGTTTTCAGATACAATTATCGACTGCAGTAAGTGTGAATATGTCATCGAGTGCGACTTCATAACATTGTTATTACCTAACATTTATCCTAAGCTGAAACAAACTCTATGTATTAATTAAATAGGAACTATTTTAATTTTCGTAGTCTCAAAGAAAGATTAGTTTTCATGCTTTAAATTTTGTGTACTTGTCTAGAAAGGAGAGATAATGAATGTTGTGAAATGTTTGCCCGCGGGCTTGTTTGAAAAGTTAGATTATGGTAGATGTTGGATAGAAAGCGTGTTCGTGATCATATTTACTTTAGATATTGTGATCAATTCTTTATATATGGTTTCAATAAGTAAGAATGAATAGACTAGATAGATTAAAACATTTTTCAATAATAACTCAATTTGTTTTAACAAAAAGTAATCATTGATATTTACTAACATTTTGTAGAATTGTTAAGTTGTAACTGCTTGATACCAAATTTTTCAAACATAAGGTACTTTGCGATACTAAAATATATATACATGCCCTGCAAAATGTCTAATAATTTCTTATTTAATAACAGAAATAAGGAATGGTCCAGAATACACACTTAGCAATATTGTAGTTAAAATAAAACCTGATATTGAATAACAGAAAAAATTCGGCGCCTCTTTTTGAAATCGCCATATGTAGCAATAGGCCGTGTTCAATGAATTTGAACTGAATTAATAAAAAATGTGAAAATTTTATTCAGGTTCCATTATAAACATGGCATTGAACTGTTCCTACTTTTAAATGATTTTCTTAATAGTCTTGATTAAATTATCACTACTTTCTTTTTAAAATAGGCAAACGGATGTCTACAGTATTCAGTAAAAATATGACTATGGCAAATACGTATTATTCGTGTATGACCGTATATTTTACCACTTTAACCAGCTGCATATGAAGAGTATCAAACTTCGTCTTTGAGTTCAATTTTAATTAGATAATTAGATTCATTTATATATAATTTTATTATTAATCTTATTATTATATATGCAATTTTAAAAACTAAATCTTCTTAGTCTGAGATTTAAATATTTTAAAAGTTAACTTTAGTTTGAATATATCATTTATTTTTATCACCACAAATGGTACAATCTTCGTATGCTGCAAAAGTTTTGAAAGTATATTCTTTTACTATTACAAACTAGTCTGCTCTCATTATGCTATCTCAAAATGACATCAACTACATCATACAAGAAAAATTCCTGCGAAAACATTCAAATTTAACATAGGATTTAGTTCTATTATCCAAATAACAAATCGTTTTTTCACAATAATAGCTAAATTTGACATAAACTGTTTATTTTTATTTTCACTGCTATTCAAATCACAATACTGCGAGAATATTATGTTTGCATATGTCACTAAACAAACTTGTCAAAAACTTCAACAAATGGTCAAACCCTTTTTGTTTAACAGCTTTACCAATGGAATACCGATATGTAACGCGGGAATAATATTTAACAATTTTCACGAAGTTGAGAATATTTAAACATAGCTTTCCCTGGTAGAACGATTTTTTTCAAATTATTTTAGCTGTAATATACATAAAAAACGTGTTTAAAATATGTCTTTAATGTATGGTGAATATGATATGTTTTTGATCACGTTTGTGATCTTGGTATGCAATAATTATTAAACATTTCAATGGCATAAAATTATTTCGTACTTCGACAAGATTTGTGTATTATCTAATAAACATTTTTTGAATTGGTCATTGTGGTTTAAACATGAACAAATATATAGCAGACAAGTGTTAAAGGTATGGAGATTTACTAACATTGGAGAATCATTTTTTGATTCTGATTTTCTTCTATTCTGCGACAAGTAATTGCACACAATTGTTTTGTTTTTTTCTGCTAAATATGATATTTTGCATGATGGTTTGGTTGACTTTCCCAATTTTCTAATGATTTCTATAAACGTTTTCGAAAATTCTGTACATGGAATATTTATTCATCAAAACTATTAGTCATAATACTTTTTCGTAAGTATTTTTTTTCTGTTTGTGTCATGATTAGAATTAATAACTAAATTGTTTTGTTTTGTGAGTGTAGTAAATATTTTAACTGCCTCCATGGCTAGGTGGTTCACCGCTTGCATTTTTTAAGTAGTTTTGGTAAATTTGGTAAAAAAACTGTAACATCAAAATAGCGGAGTTATTTCTGTTAATTTTATTGTAATATTGTTTCAAATGCTAGATGAATGAAAACTATTTCATAAGTCTTGCTCACCTTAGTTTATTATAAGTAAAAATATATATTATAATAATCTAACAAAATTTATTATTAACTGTTACATCCTATTGTTTACATGTTCAGTGGTTATTGAAGCCCTCGTGAACTGACCACAACATAGTTACACAATTTGTTGATTAATAAGTAAGTACATTTTAAAATTATTTATTTTATGTGCAGTCAATGTTAGTGATAAAGTATAACATATATCACCTATTACAAGGTCAATTTTCAAAATAAAAATTTAAATAACTTATAAATAACCATTGAGAAACATTAATATAATTGAATTTAAGTAAAATTCAACTAGTTTATGTTTATTACACTAAGGTAGGCAAGACTTACGATATAAAATTCAATGATACAAAATGTCGCTAATATAGGTTTTATTAAAATTGTATTAATTTAAAATGTAGTACATTCTATGACATTTTTTTAAATCAACTTTCAATATAATGATAATTATATTTAGAATACTTATAGAACCAAAAAAATATTTTTGTAAAATGTTTGTTCCTATGTAAGTGTTATATGATTAGTAGCAGTTATTGTGTTTCGAATTTCGATCCACCAATTTTTTTTAAATTAACTTGATGTTATTTTTATTATAATTAGTTTTGATTACGTTTTAATAATACACGGATATACACGACTAGGATGTTTACAACTGAACAATGTAAGAGATCTTCCGTTCTATATAACATTACAAACAAAAAATATATAAAATTTTCTTTTCATAATAAGGTACTAGGATGTTTTAGAGTTATTGTAAAGTATCCACTGTTTCTTAAAAAAACTAACACTTAATGATGAGGTTCGAATCGTTTTGATCACTTCATGGAATTCGTATTTTTTTTAACATTTCATAGCAATAGTAGTATTAAAATACGAATTTATTACACTTGTCAATGAACGTGTAGTAAGTACCATCGACAGATATATCACATGCATTAGTCCCAAAACAGGTATAAAATTGGAGTAAATAAGACGATATTACATGTGTTTGTAGTCAACGCTGACGTTACGTCACTGATTAATACATGTTCGTTTTTATATTACTTCGTGCGTATGTACAACTGTCAACACAGCTTTAATATTGTAATGTTATCCAGCTGCGCAATTTACATTTTACATTATTTTTAGCACCATAACCTGATCTACATTGAAATATAATAGCGGCTGTTGTGATGACATGTGTACACACGTCAAAATGGCGTCAATGCAGATCTGCCTCACTGACAAATGATGTAAGTAAAAAGTAATATCGGATACGCTTAATTGTCTATTTGCAGTACATGCACTCTCGTTTTATAAAATTATACATATAACAATAGCATTAGATGCATGTAGTTGTTGTAAGTATGTATTTTTATTGCTAGTTATTTATTGTTTGTACTTTTGTAGATCAATTCGAACTGACTGCGTTTAGAGAGATTAACGTATAAATTAGTTTAAGAGAACATTTTGCACCTTATATTTAAGTTTATAGAGTAGATTTAACTGGGAGAACATGTAAACAATATCAGATATGATGAAACAAAAACATAATTGTGGCTGATTTGTCATTGAAATGTTAACTTTTATATATTTGTCATATTTTTGTATGTAAGCATCCCTGTAGACAGGATGCGGATAGCCATTGACATAATATATATTTTGTGTAAAAAAAATAGTTATACAAATTTTGAAACGCCCTACATCCCGTCATAATGTGAAAATCTATAATAAGCACATATTTCACTCGAGGAACACTTCTCAACAAATTTGTTAACAAGTGACCTACTTATCAATGCCAAATGTAAATACATCTTTGCTTTTCAAGTAGCAATATTTTTTTTACTAGAACTCCGGAATTTTATGCGCCGCTTCATCAATTGCATATAGTATTTCTACCTGATAACGCGTTTGTCTCTCGCAAGCGCTTTTACCGTTTAATTTTGACTAAATATGAGTTGTCAGTTGAGGTACTGTTAAAAAATTTCTTTGTTATATTTTTCGCTTTGCTTCAGAGGTAAAATCGTGTGTGCACACGGTCTTTGTACTATTGGTATTTAAAAGGTTACTCGTTTCGATTGTGCTAGGATATCGAAGTGTGGAATATTATTACAATTGTTGTTAATATGATAAATAACATTTTTGAAATCATCAATGAATTTTGAAAATTTAACAAGTATTTCCATTTCGTGTATTTTGAATGTCATTAATGTTTTAGGTTGTTTTTTTTTTTAAGTAACATTTAATGTCAGGAAAATTTGTATTTCTTTAGTTCAAGAAGTATTTTTGGATACAAATGGTCTGGATAAATTTTATAAAATACTGTAATAAATATGAAACGCTTATATCGAAAGGTTAGATAGTATAAATATAAAAGTAAATGTAAATGCGCTTTGCGATAAAATGTGAATTAAATTAGGAAACTGCTACCTCTTGAAATGCCTAAACATGTCCAAACTGTAAAAAGATAATGTTAAAATAAAATGAAGAGATTTTGACTCATGTCCTGCATCCCATTTTATTACCTCCTCAATATTTGGCCATACATTAAACATCTTCTTTATTATTAAAATCACGCATATTGAAGATAGACATGCATATCATTATTTGTTCAGATTATAAATCAATTTAATTCGTGTCGCTATTGAATAATATCGTATTTCATCATTGTACGACTTAAGTATATACTTTCACTTGCAAAGGGTATTATAAAATTTAGCGGTATGTGTTATTGTAAATCTAAATAATTACCAGGTATTTCTGGTTAATAATTATATTGCTGAACTAAACCCATACGATAGGAAACGTTATACCTACCTGGGAATAAAAACATAAAATAATAGTAGGAACGATTATTTTATATTAAAGGAAGTTGAAGCTAGTATTAGTAAAGGAAAAAATTTAAATCTGCAGATCTTCCAGATTGGTATACTCAGTTGGTAATCTGATGGAAAATATAATAAAGTATAACCTTTATTTATTTTATTTTTACTTATTATAACTAAACTCTGTACGTCTCTAATATTGTTGTCATGAGTTTTAAATTTGTGTCTATTTTTCAACTCTTTATTTACTAATTTCATCGTTTTGATTTGTTATCAAATTTTTTTTCCTTTTTGTGTTTTGATGCCACAAACGAAACATTTAAAAAGGAATTTCTACTTTTTATAAAACGATAACAACACTAAAATATTCGATGATGATGAATTATAAGTTGTAAATAAAACGTTCTTTCTTTAATTAAAAATATGTATGGATATTTACTTTCGCTATTTTTAAAGATATTGTATGCACAGCCAAATTTTTAAGCTCAGTTATCCTACCTTAATTTTCCAATTTAATTTTTTTATTTAAATCGAAATATCTTGTAAAGCTCATTCATATTATTAGAATTATTATCAAATGTTATCAATTTTCACCCTGTTTTTGCGTCGTAATTATTTTTGTAACCTACAATTCCACAAATTCTGCACCAAAAATCATAACATTTTTAAGGATATAATAATTTGATGTTTCAGTAGTAAATTCACAATTAGATTAGATCTGTAAACTGGTTATCTTCACTAGCTCGAGTATGAATTATCTTCGTGATTTCTACTCGCAACATATGACTATATAATGCTGTATCTTAACTATATTATCGTTGAAAAATTATTAACAATCAATTTAATATTAATATACTTATCTCTTGATATCAATAATTACAAACTGAGTTTAGCTATCGAGAAGCAAAAGGTAATTAGGTCAAGGAAATACTAATAGATGATAATTAAAGGGAATTATTCACTTGACAATGATCAGTTAAAGCTAAGACAAGACTTATCCAGAATTTTAGCCAATTTCAATAAATATGAAGTCGAATAGGCTTACGATGTGTCTTTGAATTTTCCATAAAATATTTTGAAAACGACTTATAGGAAAAAGTGTGACAGATATTTAATCTGTTGGTGTACTTCTATATTAAAATTATTCTCCTTATTAATTTCAAGAGCTGTGAAAAATTATATATAAATATAACGAGTTAGGTTTTGTTTTGTGGTATATTCTTCTAGTTTTATTTTCTGGTTGCCAAACGCGTTTTACATATAAATTTTGAGGTGTTACAGAAATGAAAGATAAATCAATAATAACAGTTTATTGGAAGAATATAACGGAGTGATAATATTGACAGCATAAAACTATCGACTGTTCATTCCCGATTATCATATCTTAGTTACATTAACGAAATAAAATACTTTACTACTTTCAAATCATTTATTTTTCGGAATGTGTCACCAGCGGTTTTAAATCAGTATTTAAAATTGTAACATTTTATATGCAGAATTGAGAATGCAATTCTTTTGTTTTCTGGTTTCTAATTCGTAGTCCTTTGTTTAATTAAATATGTTTCTTCTTAATAAATTCCTAATTGCTTGTAATTTGAGCTCATCACCACATACCTGTAAATACATTTTTTTTTAAGTACGAATAATTTCTGAATTTCGTCAACAACTTCATACTTACATATTTTTATTTAAATCAATAACCGAAAATAATCTGACATCAAAAAGAGCGCGAATGTCTAAGAAATATGCACAGATGTAGATTGTTCAAAATAGATGAGTAAAAACAGCTACAAAACATTTTTTCATATGTGGCATGGGTCGAAATTCATTAGTTTTATAATAAAAAATATTTAGTAATTATAATTACTTTTTATAATGCCTATATGTTTAAAAAATTCTTAAGGATAATAATTTTAATTTATGTTATGATGCTCTCATTTTTGTTTACTTTAAATTTTCTAGATTAAGGTTTATATTATCTGGCATGTGGAAAATATAACAAATCAGTATCTGTGCAGTGTATTTTATCCCGATGTTTCTAATCATCGCAGCGGTGCAGGTGTTCAATTTACCATAAAGTTAGAATGCAAATATATTTTTTTTTATATTTAAAGAGCATTTTTAGTTGTAGTAATTTACAGATGTAATTTAAACATAGTGACATCATTCTTAAAGTATGTAATAAATTATTATAATTAGTAAAAGTAATAAACAATTTACTGCATTTTCCTTATTCCTCTATTTAGTTCATTTAAATACTTTAGTAATATTTAGTGTGCTGCTCATAGGCGAACACTCATTACCTTCACATTTTCTTACCTTTTTAGAACCGCCCCTTATTACGATTAAGAATCAACATTAGTTGTATAAATTTATAGATAAGATCTTTGTAAAGTTTTTTTATGAGGCTTGATTTCCCATTTTTAATCATCAATTAACTAAATTAAAAATTAACAATTAATCGGATGTCTAATTATAAATACTAGTCTAGATTACTGCCTAAAGACGAATCGTTAACAGTGTATTAGAACTTGCTTTTATTGAAACCGTGGGGTCAGCTACACACGCGTGATCGATCAAGTGTTAAGTCATATCTCTTAGTACGTCTCTCATGGTACGTCGACGGACATCATCATTTAATTGGTCCATTAGAACAATTTACATGACTCAATAGATATATACAATTAGTTATGCAATATTAAAAAGGAAGTATGTTATTAATACTTCTAGCACGTGCACATCTGACCATGCGTTGGCACGATTCCCATTAATGCACCTGAAAATGTTTTTCTACATTTATTTAAGTCTCAATGTCAACTATCGCTGCATTACAATGAATTAAATAATTCTATTTTCATGGTAACGTGCTATTTTTGCGATATTTGTTGACAAAATGTATAAGACGCTAGCAGAAAATAATCATGCACGTGTTCCATTATATTGTTTAGTTAACATGCGTTGATGTTTTATACATTATACGTCAGTCGTCGTAACAGCACTGCTGTTTCGGTTTTTAACTTATGAATGCGAGGTTATTCTGAACGCACTTCACAATCTACGACCTCACCGTCGTTTAACATCATATTAAATTGATGTCAAGTGTTAGCCCTTTGCTGATAAAAAAATATACAATATATGAATAGTATTGAAATATGCACAACCAATAAACAACGTGAACAAACCATTCATGTACACATTTTTCATAAAAAATACATTACTTGGGCAGTGCTACACTGTTTAGAATTACCAGAATTATGTTTACTAAAATATCTTAACATTAACATAGTACTTCTGGAATGCTTCTTTTTTTCTCTTTTTTGCTGAACTAGGCGATGAAAAAGGGTGCACGCAGGAGCAGTGCCGTTAGTGGCTGTTGTCATAGAATAAACAACCAGCTAACCACACTGCCAACGCGGTCTACCCTAACTGTGATTCTTCTTTTCTCTTCCTTTCATTTGTCTTCTGTTTTCATAATATTCTGGATAATATCAATGTTGTTCTATATAATTAAAATAAGAATTTAAGCAGAAACTCATTAATAAATTTTTTGATATTGAAACAATTAAAAGTGTCTTCAAATACAATTACAGAGCTGGAAGGCAAGGTGCGATAATTTATATCTCATCACTTCTTCGTAGGTGACCAGGCCTGCAGTCTTATTATGTATCTTGCATATTGAAACATGCGGAATTATAATGCATCAGCCATAAAAAAAATTCTTTTGCTAATGTCACTACAAAAAAATTATTTTACGATAAGCAAGCAACTATCGTTTACATAATACTATTAATTTTCTAATGGTGATCATCACTTGAGTATCGTAATATTTAATGTCGATAATCTTATTCATTAGCAAGAAACAATAACTCCGCTGGTCTTTTTTATTTATAAACAATAAAAGGAAATAAATTTAACATGTTGTGGGAATTTTAAAACCATACCATCCTTCAGATTCCATTACCTATGTGGTCTGGATTCGAACCTAGAACCTCCATGTTACAAGGCAAGCGGTAAACCACTGTTCCGCAGAGACAGTGAATGTAAAATAAATATGACTTTTCAACAAATTATGTGATTCTCTTCGTAAGTTGTTCTATTTTAGCCCACTAGTGCACGGGTTATCTGAAACAAATAATTAAAATTAGTGTGAAGTTGTTGTTAACATTTTAGACTTTATATTGACAGACTACTAATTTCATTGAAAAATCTAATTTTAAATTTTCGAAGACATATTGCTTCCCTCAATATTATTGTTTTCCAAGCGAGTCAAACCAACTCTATAAACATAAACTTTAATCAATGGTGGTAACGTTTGGTATTTTGCAATTACGAAACACAAAGTTATTTGAAAGCCTCACTAAAATTATTTACTAATGTCTCCATCATATCATTGATTGTTATTACCACATTAAAATTACATATATTATGGTCTTATCTAGTGTACTAGAGGACTCAAAATCCAAATTCGCTAGATAGAGATTCCATTGACAAAGCGATACAAGTATCAAATTTATATTTTTATTCCTATACAAAGTGTATTTTGTACGTCTTAAAGGATATGAGAGACGGACTTAATGTTCATATGCATATTATTATTATTTATTTATCGACTTATTCCTTTTAAAATTCCTGGTACACCGTAAGTACCAGTAAACGTTTCACCAGTGTAAATAGTTTTAATTAGGTTTACTTCGATAACTCGTAATTTTATAGTCTCCTAGTAAAACGTAATTCTCAATATATTTTTTATCCTTTTGTAATATAAAAGATATTTTACATCTATAATATTATAAAATAGTCTAAAAAATTTCACTCTAAATAAAAAAAAAACGCTTTGAAAGGGCGAAAGCTTCATTTCATCGATTTATAAAATAAAATCGGATAGTAAGCGGTACATCAAAAGTTTATTTATAATAATATATAATAATGTAATAATCGTAACTTGTATAGCGTTAAAATGTTAGAAAAATAAGTAACAATAGCATCTTTCATACGAAATACCAACAACTTTTAGTATTAAGTGATTTACTTGGTCACTAACGTTTGTCTTAATACTAGACCAGGTATTGCTGAGAACCAATGAATATTTACTTTATTCTTGTAAGTAGATGGTATATAACCTTCCATTTTAAAATAGAGGTTGTTATAGGTTTCTAGACGATACTACAGGTATAAAGATTTACAATTTTTTGTCGATGATGTTAAGTATGTTCGTTTTTAGACATGTCTTATAACAAAAATTATAAAGATTGAGATTGATCTCTTCTTTGGTGTTGATTCTAGATATTGTTAGTTACAAAAAAAATTGGCCCTTAGTGCAAAATGTGTTTAAAGTTCTTAATTTGCAATCTATAAATAACTAATATAGACTCGTCATATTATCAACTATTACAAAAACGATTCGTTATACTACATGTATCATCATACTGATGTCTATTATTTAGCTACGAGCGACTTCATTATCAATTTTAATTGTCTTGAATGTCTGACTTCCTTAGAAAATAAATTTAGTCTTTAGAAGTTTGTTGTCCAGAACAATGTTTATGTTTATTTCCAAAAATATCTATTTAATATTATATATCAGTTATATGGAGGTATAAACATTTATAGATTGTTGTTATAAAGTAAGTTCACGTTAGGATTTTGGAAAACGCTTGAATATATAGTATTTGAGTGGTTTGATGATTTCCATTGTATTTTCCTTGTTTTAAAATACAAGTACATAGTTGACACGATATCTTTATCCATCAACCTTTGATCCATACAATTGTACGTTAATTAAAGCTAAGGAATGATACGAATGATGCCATTGGAGTTAAATATTTTTTCTTAAGTGCATAGATCGGCTCAACTTGGGAAAGAAAGAGGGAAAGGACAATAATTCCGTTAGCCAGAAAGCAATTATTAAAAAAATAGATATACTTTCACCGCAAACAGATACGTTCTACAAAATTTTAATGATAGCGACCAACCTTGGAACCACTGGAAAATAATCGTACATGAAAAATATTTTTTGTTGTTTGCTGGAACCTTAAATATATCTTTCAAGGGTGTTTGGCCTTAATATAATTTCTTAAATCTTCCAATCATCCAAAATATATTAGTTGAAAATTTAAAAGCCAAGAATAAATCTATAATTCTTTTTTAATCTATACCGAGTAACATGACTACTACTAACATGAGGAAACAAATCGGCTTTGCAGCAAATAGTTATATTGAATATACATTGCAATCCATCCCGTAATTATTTTCTATCGGGCGATGTAAACTTTTGTAAGTGTACAGTATAGCAAGATTACTCAACGAAAGTACTTGTTGAATTTACATTTTAATGAAATACGAAAATCCGATGGTCTGTTTATTGTTCATACCGACAAGCTAACGTTAATCATGCGCAGTTTGACATTAGATATATATATCCGCGTATGCCGTACATAGCGTATCGGTGAGTCTAAACATTTTTATATGCATAACGCACCGACTACATGTGTCCATAGATCTATTAGTTTATTATTCTTTTCAAACATAACTATTTTAAACTTTCACCTTACTTGAAATAATCATCACATTACGTATAATTATATTATTTATTATAGAAGATATTGCTTATTCTAGGTATTTGGATATCCAGCTTATTAGAAATGTAGTCAATGTTTATTATAGTTATTATATCAAATTAAATTCTAAAGTAATCAACCACAATATATTACACAAAGTTTATTATTATTTAAGTATATTCGTTATTTAGTTTATTTATACACTTTTCTTAACGATTGGTAAGTTTTAAATGCTTTACATAGCTAATTTCGTCGAGTGAATGATCCTATTAAATTGAATATATTTATGTATCCACTTTCGTATGTATACGCTTTTTTTATTAACAGAAACAAATGTGTTACGATAGCAAAAGTTACATGTAAATTAAATATCATAATTGTATTACATTCGCGACGAATCGGTAGGTAGTCCATCGGAAACAAGTTTACTATAAACAAGAAAAAGTTAATTCTATCTATAAAATAATATAAAGAAACATTAATAACAAAAGAAATATGAACAGGCGTAAGTGCGTAATTTAAATGGATCAAATTCATTGTTTCAATACTTTTTTGAAAAGTTAACAACTACGCAATGTATGACTACGAGGACAAGATTTTACGTTTAACTTTTTACTACTATGGCATGAATTTTATTTTGAATACTTTTAGCTGTTATTAATTTTTATCAATTACAACTTTTTTTGTGAATAATTATTTGACCTTCGATTGTTCGACAGTTCCACTTTGTTACGTTAAACTTATATTCATAGTAATGAAACTAAGAGGTAAGTTGCACAGATATTATCATATGTACAAATAAAAAAATAATATTTTATTATCTGTTCTGAATGTATCGATCTTATCGTTAATTGTACGCAACAGTGATCTAGCTTTTAAAATAATTTTAGTAAATCTGCGTACTTCTTATTTGCAGAAAATGTAAACTTAATGACAAGCCAATTTACAATTTGTCTTCATTTGGAAAATTAAATAAAGAATATTCAGTGCTAAACTGTAGAGTGTTATTATATTTTAAGGGGGTTATTTAAATTTCTTGGTTCAAAGTTTTAACAAATTGTAATTTTATATGAAAATCATGAATTGGACATTAACCATATCTCCAAAATCATTCAAAACTTTAATAGATTAATTACAGTAGTGACAAGTTTATATTTAAAAAAGTTTTTATCGTGACTGATAAAAAATATTAAATAATATTTGCCAACGAAAAAAAGTATTTCCAAAACATATACGGTTGCCATTGGAATTGTTAATTAACTTTCAAAACTTATAAATTTATACGGTTGATAAAAAGGAAGAGATTTCAAATTCTTTACTTTACTATTACAGGCCTACATTTAACCTAAATTTCACATGATGTTAAGTGACAACGGGACCGAAGATGGCTAACTGTTTTTACTAAGTGTAACTCTGGTTTGCATATGTTAAAAACCAGAACACGGCAGTGCTGTTATGGAAGTCGATTGACAATATCAGGTCGGTAGCTAGCCGAGTGGGTTAGAAAAAATTCTACCACTGTTGAAACTTATTCCGTTACTTTTGTTATAACAAATTATTATATAAGTAACAAGTATTTCTTATTGTTTTATTAAAATAGTCCCGATCAATGCATTCGTTCTTTTTGTTATCGATACTAAGTGCGATTTTACATTTGCCAGAAAACGATAACTATATGAATGGAATACTTTACTGTTACTAATCTTATGTTCCTTATTTTTATTTATAATTTAGCACTCTTATACAGCCTCACCTCAATGAAGTACTTACATTGTAATAGACAAGAGCACATTTATTTCTGAGATAATAAAAATTTATGCAACAATGTTCATGAGAACATAGATACGATAAAAGTTTTGGAGCAGTTGTTTAATGAATATCGAATATAATTTTGATTACTGCAGTAGTTTTCATAACACAACATTTCATGTAAGGGGTGCAACGTTATTACTCATGTAGAGTCTATTAACTACTTCGTAAGCATTCCAGTTGTGTATTACACAAAATTTACCATAGTAAAGGTATTTACGTTCAGATAAGTAGTACATAAAAGCGGTAAATGAAATGAAAGGAATGAAATGAATATAGAACACGTTAATGTATCTAGATCTGTCTACCATATATCGAGTGCACCGCTCATTAGTGACATCCATTAATAATGGAAGTCAAAATTTGCGACTTATATGGCGCTGTCGTTCATCATTCGACAGTTTAAATTAAAAAAAAAATAAAACTATATTAATCTTTCCGATTTGATCGTTAAATTTTTTTATTTAAATTTCTATTTACGTTTAAATAAAAATAATAAATAAATAAAACAACAGAACAAAAAAGACAATTTATTAACAAAAACAATTTATAATCTTTAAATATAAAAAAATATGAAATTAACACCTTTTTACTTAATTCTGTTAAACGTTTACAAGGTAATTATATTATTAACACGATTAATACCAAATCTAAAATTACTGTATTTCTTTCGGATTATAACCAAAACGGCTGGATCTACATTCTCTGACATATAGTTAATGTTTTAAAACTAAAAGTTAAAATAAATTTGTTATGTATAGAAATAAATGGTATAAAATTTTTGAGATCCTTTATCCCGAAAACCACCAGATAAGTAACTATGGAGTATGTTTAAACAAAACTCCTTTCATTGCAACTTGCAATCAAACGCATATGAACGCAATGAACCATTCATTTTCTGATAAATAGACAAAATATATATCTTGGCAGTCAGTTGCAGTACTTTCATGCAAGCTCGTAAGCCCGGCATACCCTATTTAAGCAACATGGTGCACCAAAATTATTATATAATTGGTACAAAATTTAAAGCCGGCCAAAATTTAAAAAAAAAATGTATGTAGAAAAATCACATCATGTATTAATAATTTTTGTGAAGATAAATAGTTAAAAGCTCGGGCTTGCCCTTGCAGGCACGCCAGTAAAGGCAGTTAAGCTTCAGCAGGTTTCAACTCATTTTAAAATAAAATTCAAATATAACAAATAATAAAGTGTAATACCAAGTACGTAAGTGATCACCTGATTTAACTTACTATATTGTACGAAATAAGATTACAAAGCAAGGCCACATCGGCCATTTGTAAGGCTTCCTAAAGATTTTACCCTCGGTTGCACTACAAGTATACTTAACATACTGTACTTTATACTACTATATATTGTACTAAACAGTATTATGTTTATACATTTGAAGTTTATTGGTAACTAACTTGCCCACGACTCTGTCCCTGAGTTCTTCGTAAAGTTTAAAAATATTGCCATTGCAACAGTATTTAAGCTTTTCACGAGAGTAAAGGACACACGTCTAAAAATACATGTACACATTGTGTACTGTAATTCATAGTTTAACACTAGATTTACCGATACGTTTTTATGGTTTTCTTTTCGAGACTTCAGTTATTTTGTGCATTATTGTATTCTTATTTTTCGTGATTCGCAATAAATGTATAGAACGATGTTGCCGGAGACAGTATAAGAAAATAAAAAAGGCAACCGCATATTAGTGTACGGAACTTTTTATCTAGTGTTGGTCCGGCAAATCTGGTGTTAAGTAAAAATTTTTGTAATTTTTTTTATCAAACGCACAATACGTCACCCGTCCCATGTCTGATGTTTTGTGAAGGCAGTAACTACTATGATTCGTGGAAATATATATCGTCATTTTTATGCGTAATTCTGTAACATTTTCAAGGTCGCACTAGTATAGTAGTAGGTCTATGAATATCGAATGAAACATTGTTACTGTTAAGACGTAGCTCTAATTATACTTCAAGCCGATATTTTTCTACAGTGACGAAGGTCATTTAAAATATCAGCTGTTAAAAGTGATATTTTAAATGACTTTGATCAAGTAAAGTATCTGTAATAAACAGAAATTTAAAACGTCTCTAATATTGACAGACTCACTTTTCACTTGTTGATCTTTTTAGAAACACTTTACTATCTATTTTTTTTTAAACTACTTGCAAATTTGCAAACTGTTTTATAATAATCTTTTCATAAAAAGTGAACACGTACGATAAAGTGATTAGTAAATGCTATCATAGTTTATACAATGATAATTTTTCTTATAGTAATTTTAGAAATAAAACAAAATATCTACAATCTATAAAGCTGTAATAAAATACACAACATATAAACAATTATAAAAATCATGCTACATAAATTATATTGCATTTGAGAAAAGGAAAACAAAAATTATTCTACAATAATACAAATAACAACAATTACAGAATAAGGACATAACAAAATCATAATTAAATAATATTATGCAAACAAATATAGTATTTTTAACATGAGTCATTAATTGACAAATTAATTTAAAATATATAAAATCATATAATTTGTAAGTTAATGTTTTGATGTGTATATATTTTTTGTATTCAATAATGTCTCATGTTAAGGCAGAAACATATATTTTATAAAATAAAAAGCTAATAAATATTGTGAAGACTGCTTTGTAAGAGTTAAATCACTTATAGTTCTTAACGGTACGCGGTACCGAATGTTGTATGGTTGGTTTCGTTCAGGAGCGATGCTACACGCCTCGGGGTGTCGTACCAGATAGTGCATTTACAGTGTCAACTTTGCCATAACGCAAACTTGTCGCATGCTTTGCAAACGCACTCCTGATACGAACTCCGGGACGAAATTGGAACGTTGACATCGATAGTTCACGTTTAATATGAGCCGACACTAAACAGTCTTTTCACACTAGGAGCGTCTATCGCCGTAATCACTAAATTATTAAAATCTTCCTAACGTACAAAAGGTTTACACATTTTACTTTATCGAATTAGTTTAGCGATCATTAGTAGGTGTGGTTTATTACATGAAATGATTCAGTAAACGATATGTTATTCTTTTAGTGATGAAAGCGTTAGCAAAAAATATGTTATTACTAAAATGATCGATTTCATGCACTTGTTTGTATACATACTCGTACAATTGATAAGTGTAAGTTATTAATGATGTGAGAATTGAATAGAAGATATTTTGGAATGTTGCAGTTAAGACAATCTACGCTTAATTCACAGTTCGTGGGTACAGTTTTAAGTGAAAATTCTCCCACAGTCAAGTTTTTGGCAAGCATTGGTCGAGTTGAAAATTTGTAATGAAAGTTAAGGTGAAAGTATGACATTTTAATAAAGAATGGTAAACAACATGATCTCGACTTTATTAGAGGACTATAATTTGTTTGTATACACGTCTTTTTAAAATGTTAATCAGATATCGGTTAATTTAGGCTTATCTACTATTATTTACCTTGCGAAAAGTACCCTAATAAATATATATTGTGCACTAAAATCAATGAATCTATTTCTAATTATTAAGCCTCTCGTATGTTTGAAATAATGTATTACGTATTCGAAACATCTTTAAAATCACTAATGGAAGTATTGTTTTACCGTGTAATAGGTATTATTGCTTAGATTGTGCCGATATTTTGTTTCAGGTTCAAGTATATTAAATTACATAAAGATTGAAAGTACTTATTTTATATTCATGGCTATCGTTAATATTTACGTTTAAAATTGTTTAAAATAGCATCATTTTGTATTTCGTAACAACTGCAGCAGAATGTAATTAGAAACGCATAGCATTATTCGAGAAATACCAATGTCCGGAACCGTAACCAATTTCATAGGCGTTTTTACATCGATTCTACAGAATTATTGAGAAGTCCACAAAGACTGTTTTCGCTTGGCACGGAGTGGAAACAAAGGTGAGCGCAAGTAGGTCATACTTGCGTCCTTGCGCCGGCGACTGAGAGACTGACATAGCCCTCCATCCGTGCGGTTAAATAGTGAAGCAATCGCACTCAACTCACCAATAGAACGCTTTATAATCTCAATAATTAACGATTATTTCTAATGTAAAATGCATTTGCACCATATTTGCTTTACTTGGGTTTATGTTGTTAATAATTTATCATTGAATGCACACGTTAAGTGAAATTTTTTATACTCATCATTTATAAATTATAATATGTTAGAAAACGTATCCTTTGGTTCATCCTGTACACCTGTGTACCTGTAAGTTTATATTTTTTATTTATGAGCCGGTGATGTAATATATTCTATATGAACAAATTTTAGTAAGTACATTACGATTAATTTACTGGGAAAATTAATAAAGTAGCACGTCTACTTTAAACCTTCCAGGTAAGCCGAACAGGTCATGGATGGAGAACTAAATAGATCAAACAGTGCTGCAGTTAGGTACTGAGCTCCGTAGTTAATGCGGCCCGCCTACACGTGCCCGCTCTCAACAAGCTGCACTGCTGACGTAATGTGCAACAGTTCTATTTCACACCAGCCGCTCGATAAACTACAGATATTTTTACACTACATACCCACATTACCGACTGCCTTGAAAATTAACATAGTGCTTTTGACTCAGCCATTTTAAATCGCCATATGTGCACATTCTAAACTGATCTTAGAGTGACATGTCTCACGCGTTGTCACGCTAACAACCATCAAGTTGGAGTGCAGTGGAAGGCAAGAAAGTGGAGCGTATAATTGTTGTATCTCGTACCAGCAGATAAGCAGCATTGTGCAATCGAACATCGAGCGCAGTACACGATATGTTTTCGCTCGATTGTCATTCAACTACACGCTATTAAAATGTCCTTCGGCACATGGTGTCGCTTAAGGGAACCGAACGCGCCAACGGAATGTTTAAAATATTAGGTACGTTACGTTACTGTCTGTGTACGTGGAGTGAACAAGAGTCATTTGCCAGCGAGCGACTCGAGGAAGTCATCACGCTCTAACGAACACTTTCCCTTTCCTCTACGTAGTGACGTCACATCCCATCGCGGTTTTAGCACGCGTTCGTAATTAAAGAAGTTCAATCCACTCGGTTATTTAAATTGTTGAATTCGCTTACATTTTCACGCATTGATGGATAACAAAGGAAACATTTATTAGACGTTATTTAAATATTAGGAATAACTTAAAATTTATTACTATACGTCATGTAGTAAAAAAATTAATCATTCGATATTACCCATTCATTTATTTAGTAAAAACAAGCAGAGCCTTCGGATGACCAAGGAAAATTCACTTGAGGATGAGATCATGTAAGTTATTTGCGTAATTTGCATGCATGCAATGACATAAATGCGCTAAATGAAATAAACACATGCGACAGACATAACACGTGCAGAAATAAATCGTACACAAGTATGGATAGTGTACTATGGTGGCAGATTTGCGATTTCGGTTCTAGACCGAGGTCGGATAATTATATAGTTTAAAATAATCCCGTAGGCGTATGACTTGCGCAACACAGGGCGACGTTCTAGAAGCGACACTGTCACGGCACTGGGGCACTTCACAGTCGCGGGGCGTGCAGAGGCGGCGCGCGCGGCCGCACCACTGCGGCCTGTTCCACTTTTCCTTCCGGCGGTGTTAGCGAGTTGGCAGCGGCCCGCCTTGCATAACCGCCGGTTTCGCAAAGCGCTCGGTGCAGCGGGCGAGCCGGCTTGAAATACGCCGCTCGGAGTCGGGGTCGAGCTTGACGCAACGCAGCCGCAGCCGATGCGCCACACCGCCGTCCCGCTATCGCGCCACCTTGCCACCTCGCCGTCGCCACCGTCTCACCTGTCACCCCACCACATCTCACCGCCTGATTTCACGCGTATCACTTTCGCCGAGATCACTTTCAAACTCATCTACGCAACTACAACTCGCATACGTTAAATCAAGTACATTTGTAATCGTGTTTCGGTTGTTGACTACGCGATAGATAAGCGAACGCGAGATGCATCGTTCAACTAGGCCACCGTGCACTCTGCCATCGCGACCGATTGCAATTGATAAGTCCCTGCGCCGAATGAGCCTGATATGTTGGACGAGGATAAACGTGAATAAGTTTAGATAATATACGATAACTTGCGTAAAGCTCGTATGTCGGTTACAATAATGTCGCAGTCGGGCCTCGAGCGCCACAAATAGCTGCTCCATTTCGTCGGCCAACCCACGGCGACACGCAAAAACATAACAAGATACGCTCCTATTTTACGCTTACGTTTCAATAAAAAGACAATATTATTGTTAAACTTAGACACGTGATTTGTTTAATAATTTTTTAAAAGCTACTATCTTATTATTTCCGTTGATACGTTGCCGTATAAGAACTGGGCGTTAAATATTAAAACCGCCTTGAAGTATTTAAAAATTGTTATTAGGTTCAGAGACTAGAACAGCTGTCGCCGTTAACCGAAGAGCTAATAAAACAAATATTTTAGTAGTTTACGGCTGCTGTATGGCGTTCAAGGTTGACTGACTCACGAGCGTCTATCCCGAACGAAACGTGGATTCATTAGCTAGACTTATGCGTTCCATGACTACATTACGATTTAACTATAACATCATACTGAAATTGAGAATAAATGTGTATTGTAGTTAAGCGCACTACATTAATAACATTTACAGTTTTTGTCGATTCGTTTAATATAAAAAATAAGTTGACTAAAAGAGAAAAATTTACTCTAACACTTGTCGAATCAGTGATAATTATCGATCAAAAAATTTATTTGCGTATATATCTTTTAAAATCAATGTATTTAAATAAGTTTTTTGTAAAACTAATCAAAAGTGTAAAGTTTAGAATAAATGCCCCCGAAATAGTATTATAAAATATGAACAACACAACCAGGTTAATAAAGCTAATATACACTTGAAGCCTAGAGAGAGAGACAAGACTTTGAAATTAGTATTTTTTATAATGTACAACTACTAAAATTTTTATTGTACAGAATTTAGTATGATTTAAAATTAATATTCATTTATTAATGCCTTCAGAGGAAAAGTAATCACTAAACATTTTATTTAAATTATTAGGAATCGAAAACGAAAGAAAATAGGCCAATTATTGCATGTAAAGGCCAATATATCTATTATTGATAATAGAAAAGCTATATTTATAACGTAAATATATATCAGTTGCATGGATTGCAGACTCGAGGCCGCAAGCGTAGTGAACAGAATGAGAAGTATGCACACGATTTGCGTTAAAGGTCAAACCAACTACTGTATGAAGACATTTCCACACTATTTGCTTGCTTACTGCCACAACGCAGTATATTTGCACGAAATTTTAAGTTATATGAAAAAAATGTCGTTTTGCTCATGTGTTAATTTCAAAGATAAAAAAAAACAATATTATCTTTTAACATAATGAAATAATAGACATCTGCAATTTTGTTCATGTAAAATAACCTATTAATTTTGTGGATAAAACGGTCTATCCTAAGAACACTATAATCTATTGTATATGCAATTATGAAATAAAATCTATTTTAATGTAATCATACAGAGTAAAAATTTGGAGGTATGTTTCGGCATTTAATATATGGACCATTTTCTCACATATACATTAATAGATTTGTTTCGTTTTAGAATTTGCGGTTGTCCATGTTAGTAAAAAATTTAGCTAAATTATTTTCACTTGTACTATTTTTCTATATTAAACCATTTTTAAAATTAAATAAAAGTTTCTGCATGTAATAATATTATTTTCTTTAATATTATATCATAGCTTCATTGAACTATGCAAAAGAAAATCCATTATTAAAAAATAATTTAAAAAAGGATAGATATTGTTTAATTCTAATCACCTTTATGGTCTATTACAGAGGTGACAACTTAACAAAAGTAACGAAAAACCAATACAGTTCCACGATTCACCTATTGATAGCTAATAAGAGCGCTTATATTGGCGATATCGGTCACTTCCTGTATGCGCTAGCATCCCAGGCGGGGGACAATGGAGGGGGGGGGGCTGGCAGCTCGCCCAAGGACGCCTAGGTAACCTAGGACTCTGCGGTCAAGGTTAGGTCACATCAAAACCACCGTAATCAAATTGTTGAAAATAAAATGCTGTTGAAAATTAAAAGAAAAAACGATCAACAGTTGATTGTTATGAACTAAATAACATGATAAACAACCGGGGAATGATTTGAAGTACAATAAAGACCGAGAATATAGAAAATATTACAGAGTAGTATTGTAACACAAGAATAGTACGTGGGGGTTCAACGAGAACGATGAATTAAACAATCTTCACAACAGTCTTTCCATAATTGGGTACTTGCGTCGTGTCACCGACATGGACAGAGAAATAATTACCGCTGCATTCGTCAGACTTTCTACGGATTTGCGAAAATTATACAAAAAAAATTAACGACATCGCGTGTAGCGGCGAGGCGTATCGGGAATTACAATGGCCGGGGGGCGATCACCGCTGTTACGACATGGTTTAGAAAGCCGAGCCACGGTCAATAGTCCCACCAGCGAAAGTTACCAGCGTACGAACGAGGCTGGTCGCGGCGTGCGTGATGCGTTTCGCAAGCAGCCACCAGATGTCACCATGGAAACTTTGAAACGAAAGTGATGCCGCTACACCCACTGGCGGTGACCTTTACTTGAAACGGAACATTAAGGGTGACATCCAATTAAACTGCAATTATTAACATAAACTTAGTAAGCGTGAGTCGTAATTATTGTTCCGAAAATTTACTCCAATTTATGATTTAAATGTAAAGCTTGAAAGATATTAATTACTTTATGTGTTTTAAGACACGTTGATTATACAAAAAAAAAATCTTTGTATATTTTCGTACATTTTTGATGTTAATGAAGCTTTACTACATTCTAATAAGTTTAAAAAATCGTTATCATTAAAAAATTATGTTTTCTTTAAACAAAAAGAACAAAGCCAGCAGCTCATTAAAAGGAAATTAAATTGAAGTAACTAATTAATTAATACAAAACGCATGGCAACTGAAGGATATCAATCGGTGTAATGTATCATATGACTTACTCATTAGCACCCATTCACTTCGTTCCCATTTGTATCGCTGCATATCAACTATTCGACACTAAATTAAAACTAAACTACAATGTGTTACTCGTAAATGTCAACGGTATCTACTACAGATAAAATTTAATATTAATAAATTCTATCAAAAGTATCTACGGTGCACCAAAAATGCATTCGCTTCCGAGCGTGGATGGCAGGGAATTGATTTGTGCGAGGTCCAGGGTCTCCCGTCCCGGGGGTCCCTGCGCAATCCGCTCACAATTCGTTGCATATTCCGCGCGTCGGGGGGAGGTTGTGCGCAACCCCCACGCGTCCCGCGCTCGCTCCCGGTGACCTTAAACGCTGCATCCCTGGCCACCCGCCAGATGCAGCACACAACGCCACTTCAGGAGGAGATATACGTAACAAGTCCTCATGTAAATAGTATGAATTATGAAAATGAAAAAAAATTATATGTCTATATCAAATCTGACAATTAAAAAATCTAAATAATAGCCATTGCTTTTTTGAATAAGTTTTCGTTACCAAAAACAAAAAATTACTCGGTGTTAAGATAGAAACATTAAATTATTTTGTTTTTATACTATGTCGAAGTAAGCTATCTAACTAGCTATTTTTCCTGTTAGTAATGATTACGTTTACACGTGTCTTTATGCTTTATAATTGTTTATTTTTTACTTTGCTGCTAAACATTACACAAGATTTAATATTTTTAATTCTTGTCTTTTATACTATATATGTATCAACAACGTAGTATTTTATACGGTACATGTAAATAAGACGGAGAGCGGGAGTAGACTGTTTCTCCTCAGCCACCCACTTTACCCCATCGTCACAACCGTGCTCAAATGACCTTGAGATATCAAATTCAAGAGAAAGTATACATTTTGTGCATGTAGAAGAAATACTAATAAGAAAAAAATTCTATTAAGCTTATGACACTGAGTGTTCGTACTAAGATACCTATAGATTACACATTAGATATATGAATATCTATTATACATCACCATAGCGTAAATGCGTCGTAGAAAATGGTAGACACGTCAAAGTAACTTTGACACGTAATTAGCGTAGATATTGCCGCGAATACTGGTTCAGTGTACAACGCCGTAGTGCCGGAATGTGAACGGTGAAAGTAGACGACTCCGTTACTGGGAAAGAGTTTTTCACGCAGTTTCACCACGCGAGCGCAACAGGTGCGGCGGCATAAAACGCGGAAAAATTCTTTGTAGGATAAAAAACGCAATGAATAGCACACAATGTTACTAAAACGTATCGCGTATAGCTGGCAGAATGCACGGGGACGTACTGTATTGTTGCGAGTATAAAGCGCACGCTCTATCGAAGGCGCGGCGAGCGACTGCGGCGATAGAGTTGCACCGAAATAACTGCTCGATGCAGCCCGGCCGCTCGATGCACGCCCCTCCTCCCATCCCTCTACTCCCCTACCTTCCCCCTCCAGGTCACGGCTGCAGGTTGCTATGGAAATGTGGAGAGTTCTCTGTAAGGCTCTATCGATCCAGCTGTTGCTTCTAGGCACCAGAGTGCGACATTGAACTTGCGACTTTTCTAGATGGTTGGGCGGAGTCATTACGTAATTACACAATTAATATTAAATATCGGATACGTACTTTACATCTGTCATTTAAAAAGAACCTGTACAGAATGCCTATTCAAAAGATATATAATTTTATCGTTCTTTTAATATAATATTTCATTTCAAAAAATTAGAAATCAAACACATCTATCTAAACAATAATAAATGGCTATATTCACAAAATAGAGATTTTAACGTATTTTCCATTCATGTAAAAAAATCTGTTGACCTTTGCGTATTTAATGAAATGTGTGTAGGAAATCGTATGGTTTTGTACGCAAAGTGGCCCACAAGTGAAAAACTGCGAGAAATTTGTGTATTTTTAAAACATTTTTTCGCTATTTTCAAATTTCCTTTATTTATCATTTACATTACTTACAGAAAATGATTATATTAAAAGGTCTACATGACAATATTAAACCTTATTTTACACTGTTGGATTTTACGTAAAATTTTGTTTCTTACATTTTCATGCTTAATCATGTTTGAGTAGTATTGCCTTGCCAATCAATCTCGATGTATTTTTTTTCTACATTAATATGTCCTTTAAAATAAAAATTATAATTTAAGTTAGTATGTTCATAACATTCACAATACAATTTTTATTACTATTACTGTTAATGGTAGTCATTATTTTATGTTTTTTATATTTGGATAACTCCCAAACACAACTTGTAATATTGTGCGAAATGTTGGATAAGATATGTATTAAAGATAAACTAAGTTGAGGATAAATCCTGATAAAATGAACTGGTAAATGAATACAGAAATTCAAAAAATGTTTTGCACAATTTCATCATAGTTTTGAAATTAATTATATACACAGTTAAAATGATTTCATCGTTCAATCTAGTGCGAAAATCGAATATATTCAGTCAGATCTGTTTCTCAAATACCAAGAATAAAATTTAAGGATCGTAACAGAGATTTGCAAAATGAACGGCTATCGGTCATTATTAAAGTTGACAGAAAGTGCATGATAATAATATTTCATTTAATCGTACTTATATCATTATCTATTCTTAACATTGATACATAAGCGAGAATATGGACGAAATTACATATTTTGTTATATCTATCAGAAGCTGCCTAGAATTAATTACATCACGTGAGGGTCTAAACGACAGCGACTGCCCTTGCCCGCTATATTAATTCGTACACGTAACGAAAGGATGTGCCAGATGCAGTTGGCAAAAACGTTTGGCGGTGGTCCGCTTTCGGTCGGCCAAAGTTATTCAAACACGTTGGTGCCAAGACATTGTGTCTCGATTTTTATATATCAGCCCAGGACTTTATAAAGGTAAGGGAAATTAAAAGAACAAGGGCAAGCCGTTGAACAACGTATTTAGTTATATACGTGCCCGATGAAATAATAATCAATTGTATCGTAAATCCCTAAGAAGCTTACATTATGCTAAGTCAATAAGTATTACAAGTTTGCAAATATTGATTAAGACTATTGATGTATGAACAACACTACCGTCCTAACAAAGTTTTATGTTCCTGTCAATCACATCGTTAATCTTTCTAGATGATATGTGTCCTGTGTGCTTTCAATTAGTTCTACATTTATTGTGCAATAAAATATTCATACACTCTAATCAGTGACGTGTCTGTTGAGCAAGACCAAACACTTAAATACCAGCCTACACAATAAAACATCATTATACGACATGTTTTTTTTTCCATTTTGTATGTTTGTAGTTGTTTAGAGTTTGTAGCAATAACAATTTATAAACTTTATTGTACGTTACTGTTTAAGTACGCCGAGCTTTACGGCATGTATGATGATATTGTTGATGACTCTTATCCATGTAATCATCCGATATAATTAACGCCAGATATTCAATGGTAGGCAACAACATATCATTGTATGGATTTGAAAAATAACATTTGAACCAAAAATTGAGCTGACGTAAGCCAAAATAATCGGAAAGAACTTGGTCATAATAACTATACTTAAAATTTTTAAAACTATAATAATAATAATTATAAATCGACGTCAAAGGAACAACGATTGTGTAATTAAATGCAACATTGTCATTCAGTTCAAGCATAATATTATTTGCTAAAGCCGCCACAAACCACAAGACTGAAAGTAGTTATAAAAGAAACAACATAGAAGAGAAATATAGTGTTTATTATGATAATATCTAAGTAAATTCTTTAACAGCGTCGCGTATTATTTAACGCATATTAAAGAATATTTTGTTAGCATGCGGATTCCGGATCCGTATGACCGATAAAGCTGTTTAAGTCGTCAAAAACACTTACAGGGAAAATATCAGTCTATTACAGGAGAAAATATTTATATCGAGTGCTCACACTATTAACGTTATTTGTAAAGCATCAGAAAATCAGCAAAATTCTTTTTCGGTCTGAAGATCTAACTCAACACACTGATAATATCGGAAAAAAACAAAATTTACTATCACTTAATGCTATTCATAAACACAAACGTTGCAATTTTGTTTGTTTCTATTTTAAATACAGTAAGCAAATAAAACACTTACATACTGTCAGTACACAAACTACAACGAAATATCTCTTAGTATATCACGGAAATAAATTTCCAACTAAGAATATCTTCCAAAACTAAAATTACAAGATTCTATTTCACACTATATTTTCACTATTGGCAATCGGCTTATATTTGACCTCAATCGATAGACGATGTTAAATGACAATAAGGGAGTAGATGGTGAAGCGTACTCGATTAGAATACTCCGGCTCTCATCATACGAATGACTGCTTGAACACAACATTGCTGTACTATCATGAAGATGAAAAAATTTCTTTGTGTTCGCTAACTTTCTCTTAAACTCAATACAAGATACTTGCAATATTTCATGTGGCCTGTTACTTAATCTATGTGGCATGAATTCAAATAGAATACTTTGTCAAAACTTAAGCGTTTGAGATGTAGGCATATCAAAGAATGGGACATAATTTGGTTAAATGAAGTGTGTAAGACATAGATCCTCGCGAAAAGTAGAAAAAAAATAAACAATAAAATAAAATAAGTATTGAACTTAGTTAGTCATAAGGTATCAAGCTTGCTCCGTAATTAGGTTAATGATATTATGCAGTCGAGTGACAAGCCCATTTTACATAGAAACTCATAGATACGGTGTCATGGCAAATTTAATAATGTTCTTTGAGCCTATTATACTGAATACGTAGGAGATTACGTTTTAACGTGAGTACATAGCTCCGTGCGTTTCACCGCCTACACCCATTCGCAGAAATATATTTTCTATATACGTACGTAATAAAATGCGCAATACCATTTAATATAGGTGGAAACAAAAATTTATAACGCTAACCTTAATTCTTACCTTTAGTGACACCCTTGTGCACCTTGAGCACCCTTCACTATCTACGGCATCATTGTAACTTAACATCGTATGTACATAGAGGTCATGTGTTAGCAATACGGATAAATGGTACACTAAGCTTAATCCGAAGTAGGGAATCACCCGACAATCAAAACAATTATCAAGTAAAGCCAGTCTAGATTTTAAAAGAATGAAATGAACTTTTCTTCCCGCCGACATTAATTGTATCTTCCTCGAGACAGGCAGGTAGGTACTAGCGAAGCGCTCACCTACATACCGAATACGGTACTTAGTTAAAAAAAGTAAAACCGAGACGCGTTGCCCGTAAACAGATATCATCGCAACTTTCCCTCGCGCTTAAATATACGACGATTTAACGTGTTATGGACGCCTCGCTCGTGCGTTGAACGCTAACACAAACGACTTCATTAAGCACTGCATATGCTAGAATGGAAAGTATTCATCCGATCATACCCATCTCATTTCTATTGCTGATTTTTCAAGATTGGATAAAATGGAGTAGATAAAAGGAGATTGCTAATTAATCCAGACACTTTTTCGTAGTATTTTAAACTACCACCGTGGCAAATTTCAAGTACATTTCAAGTACGTCACTGTACCAATTCCTGAGTCACACACGAACAACTGTTAGCTGCCATAACAGCAATGTATGTTCCGGTTGCCATCATATGATAGTCAGAGTATTCTCTTAACATCGAACTGGAAAAATGAAATAATACCCCGGCAGGTGCCAGACGCCTTTTTCCGTAACTAAGCAAACAGCGTCTAAACAAGCTAATCACGATATAAAAGGTGCCAGAGATTGTTAATTAAAGTGACCTATACTTTACTAGCAATAACTACCACTTGACTTCAATTAACAAATGACGTTAAGTTAGTTAAGTGAAAGAGACCGTAAATGAAGAAATATGCTCTTCTAGAACATTCCGTCTCTTATATGCATGAGTGACGGAACACAGCAAGACCGTTACAGCGATAGTTTGACTATAAGAGCGGTAGCTAGATAGGCTGCTTCGAAAAAACCCTACCCCCATCTAAACTCCACTATTCATGTGTACCCAGGACCCGGAACCTGAACCTCCGTGTTACAAGGCTAACGGTAAACCTCTGCGACATACGGTGGTAACGAGCGCAATCTGTTCTGTGTAAACATAACTTATTCATTGATATATGCACGGGTATCAGTTATCAGCAGATGACCGTTGCATCGGTCATTCAATCGTGTTCTTACCTACACTGCTGGCCAAAAGTTTGAGAGCACCTTGAAAAAATTACAATATTGAAAAAAACTCCAAAAGTTAGTGCTCACTTTTTGCTCACAACTTTTGGCCGGCAGTGTACATGGACATTACGTATAAGGTAATCAAATAATATCTCATTCAACTTGTTTTTATTCGTACCTATTTGTAAATTTTCATTGTGAAGCATGTGTATACCATACAATGCTTTTAGAAATTATTAATACAGAAAAATATATTCTTAGATGCATGAAGCCACAAACTTCGTAACTTTGCCCGGTGGTTAACCATATACAAATTGAATATAAATGTATACCCTGTTCTCGAGAGAATCCTTCTTGTAAATAGCTGCATGGAGCAATATTATATTATTATAATAATATAACTATTGCATAGATCAATTTCAAAAAGTTTTTGTATTTTTCCATACGCTTACATTAATATCTCAACTTAACACATCTAACCGGTTTTAAAGCCATCGGTAATATTTTTTTAATAACAAGGTATTAAACATTGCATTAAAAAATGCGATAACAATTAATTAACAGCATAATGTGAGGTACACCTCTGAATAAACTATGAAATTGTTAACATGTGTAAGAAGACTATTATCAACAATCCAAGGCAGAGTGCAAAAGAAAAACAAAAAGGTAAAGGTTTTTTCAAATTAAAATTCTTATTATAGAAATTAATATATATAGCGTGAACAGATGAAAACGTTAATTTATGATAATAAGTATGTTAAAACTAAAAATAAATGTACAATTAAATATATGGCAGTAGTATTACTAACAATAATTGACATTAATGAAGTCCTTTACATATTAAGTAAATAACTCTAGATAAAATTTGATGTATAACTACTTGACTTTATTAATCCATGAAAAGCCTTAAATATTTTAAAACAATTTTGAAAAATAAAGTGAAAATAAACATTTGTAGTTTACTGATATATTTCACAGGTCGGTCACATCAGACGACGTAATATATTTCAAGTATTCAGTTAATTTTTAATTTCATTTTAAAAAGGTTTATCAATGAATATAAAGGTTTATTTTTAGATAAACAACAAATGTTATATAAATTTTGCAATGTTGTTAATTATTGTGCAAGTTTTTTGGTCAATAAATAATTTCTTTCAAAAAATACTAAATTGTTCTACTATCCGTCTGCAGGGATTGTTAGTAGTTATTATACATAACTAAACATTTTTGATATGTTCGAAATTTTCTTGCTGGTCGTATCTTCTTTATCTTGTTTTTCCACTTCCAAGCTTCGGAAATTCTTTCTACACGGCAACGTATTCGTTTCTTCATATAGTGGAAGACTAGGGAACAACTGAGATACCACCAGCTGTGTTCACTCGACCTAATTCCCGAGAGAGCACAGCGTGGCACCCGGTCGTTCGATAGCCCGAAGATCTTCTGCTAGGTTGATGTTCTCTTGAAGCTGAATGATGAGTTGACAAAATTACTGATATTGTTAGCTAACAAGTTTTTACAGAGAGGTGTTATTTTAATAAATAAAATCATTTTGTATACCATTGCTATTTGTTTAATTATAGTTCTTAGGTAATTCGGGTTTCACTACCATGTTGAACATTTAAAACAAATCTAAATGGCACATAACAAAAATTATAAGTGTAAAACAGTAGTGTTTATAAAGCGTCATCTGTATATAAAAATAGCGATGAAATATAGAAAGCAGACAGAGCCATCTATTGTAATATCTACTCATACTGGTGCTGCACACTAACTTGTGAAACAGCAGTTTCGTATTGACTTATAAAAATTACGACAGATGGCACTGTTCAAAACATTTTAAAATAGAGATATAATTTAAGTGACAAATAATAGTTTATGTAATTCCTGAAGTATATTTTCAGATTTTAACACATAAGAAGATAAGCTAAATAAAATACATCCCGTTGTGCTAAAACTCTAAATTTAACGTTATTGTGATCGAATAAACGTTATAAAAGAGGAAGAAAACTATGAATCCATAACATGGAAATGTTTTGTATAAAACTACAAAACTAATAATATTTTGGAGATAAACTCAAAGTGATTAATTTACATCATGCTTAATATGAATGTTTGAAATAGACAAACACGTTTTGGGAGTAACATAATTAGAACACAACATTGTTTATTTAAGGAAATTCCTTACATTGTTTTTCTGATATTGAATTTTATTTTAAAAATCAAGTATAAGATTCAAAGATGATGCTAGAAAAAAATTTAATAATATATTATAGATGCATGTTAATTATGGTATATACCAATTTTTACAACCGTTTAGATGGATATCAAGGGAAATTATTGTTTTAATAATATTGAATTTAAAATCCTTTAACAAAATTAAACAATTTTAATTTAGTGTTACGTATTAAATTAAAATTTATACTACTAATAGAAACCTGAAGTCAAGTGACTATTTTCAAATAGCTAAACCGATTTTCATAACAACCAGCCCGAGACAGGAGAGTTAAATTAAATATAATTTAAAGTTGACTGTCTCTCTCTTCATCTTGGTTTATGTTAACATTTGCAACCCAGTCTGAATGGTGGTAGAGCTTTTCGAACCCGCCTGCCTAGCTGAATTTCAACCCGCCGCTATAAGTGTTGCTGTATACATAATAATTTAAAGTTTTTCGGGTCTATATCGCCTAAATATTCACTAGGTACGGTACCTAATGTTCCTCGATACCACGAAAATTTAAATTATTCTGTAGCTGTGTTCCGGCAGTCATACATAAGAGAGTATTCTAAGTTAGTACGCTTTACAATCCAGCCGAAGCTGCACCTCTGTCGCTTAACTTCAAGTTCAGTTATAATGAAGTGTTAGCTCATAACTGATAATAAAAAAAAAAAAACGAAAAACCCTTCCAACGACTTGAAATAAATACTCGACTAAAATTGAATTCACGCGGTAAACTTATAATATCTTACATTTAGAGTCGGTGGTTACTATTCTTACAAAATTCTAAGTTCTAACTGATTCACTAACTAATTTTTATATCACACCAAAGCCAAACCGCTAGTCCTGAGGACATGAAATTTGGAGAGTGTACTCTTTGTGATAAGTATCAACAAGAAAGGTTTTTCAGAATTGTACTCTTAGAAATGGAAACGAGGGGTTCAAATTTCATTGGAATTTTTCATTTTGAGAATCTTTAAACACGAAATTTGGTACACATATTGGAGGGAGATTATTTGTAATATTAAATAAAAAAAAATTACTACGCCCTGAAGAGCAGGTACGTGAAGAGTAGTTTATTTACATTTAGACAAATTAATTTGTTAAAATTTGTAATGCCGAAAATATTTTTATTAATATATATAAATCGCAGTAATTATAATATGATTTTTATACTAATATCTCGTTTGCATTCACAATAAGTACTTTCGATTTAGCTAAAACAAGTATTTTTTTTATTAAATATTGTCTAATGGCATTGCAGTTTTGATATAAACGAGATTGAGATTTCGTCTACGTATATTTTCTTCTAAAATTTTCGAAAAAATCCAATGGGGATAACCATAAAAAAAATACGAAATTGAATATGATTACAGATAATATTATATACAGAATATATCGAACAATGTAATTACACAAATGTTACAGTGCACTATTAATTAATACTAATTGGGCAAGAAATAATAAGCAGCAACGAATGAAGAGGTCGCAAGCTGACAAAAATCTTTTAGTTTATAAAAGCAGCAGTTACCTCGAGTGTAAAAGATAAATAAAACAAAAAAATAAAAAGTCATCCTTCAACTAAAGAATCTGACCTATATACCTAATTATAAGCTCGAAACTCGCAGTATTTGATGGGGTACAGTTTCAAAAAATTGCGGAGTCGGCAAGTAGGCGAAAGTGAACACGAGGGACGGGTCTACCTCCCCGCGCCCCGCACCCCGCGCTGCACACGTGCCAATATTGACCTTGAGACACAAACATGCACATTGAAGTGCACTTGACGCAAAAGCGCGAGTTTTGATCTTTATAGAGTAATATATAGTAAGGAATCTTATATATTTAAGAAATTTTTGTTTAATTTCATTTATACAAGAAATCTTCTAAATTTATATACTCTTTTACTGGTGAAAACGATTTGAATATGATGACTTCTTTCCTTAAAAAATGTAATGATTTTACTTTTCATATACATGCGAAACCTATGAATATAATAGATAATAGCAGATTTTGAAGTTTTTTTTTTTAAATGATACAGTGTTTTTTATTCTATTTCATTATTAAATAATGTCGCTGGTATCAGAGGTTGCACACGTTTACTTATATCTTAGTGCGAATATGTACATTATCCCTGTTGATGGTGTAACGAACTTGATGTCATATATTCTCGAATGTCAATGTGAATATTAGGTTTCAATGGATTTATTTGAAACAAAAAAAGTAGACTATTTTTCCACACTGCATCTACTGCGCCTTAAGATATAAGATTAAAAGTGTAAAGTAGTTTAAACAAATTTGTTAAGTAATAGAAAGATTTATCTTTATCAGCTATGCGTTAATTTGATGTCAATTTCAGCTGATATTTTGTGACGATAAGGCAGTAGATGTTGAAGCGTGGTGACCTAAAATAATCTGCACATTACATTTTAGCGATTAATATTCTCATGTCTAATTTTTGAGACCAATAAACTTAAATGGGTACAAATGCGTTGAATATCTTTGATGCAATTAATATTTTTTGAATAAATTTTCCAATTAAAAATTATTGATAGGGTTCGGGTGATAGGAATTATCATCGATGTTGAGTTACACGTGATTAGTTTTATGACATTCGTCAATAACCTAAAACTATTAATTATTAATTAAATCTCGTACTGACGGATATGGTTAAACGAGTCCATGATTACATATGTTACAATGTATCGTGCTTTGACACTCATATAAATATTTGCATAAAAGCCGAAGGTTAAATATTAGACATTTATTATGTATCTACAATAACAGATACATAATAATGATACATAATAAACTACCATTCTCTAATTTGTAATGTAAGATATTTCTTACATTACAAATTAGAGAATGGTAGTCGCAATTATTGTAATTTGTGGGAAATCAGAAAGTTTTCAAAAAATTATAGCTTGGAGTAAATTAGTTTCATTCTATGATTAGTAAAATTACTCACGATTCCGACTCTCACCATGGGCTATCAAAGCAGGCTTTTTAAAGATCATCGGCAAAATCGACAATTATAAGTACTTTTATATATTTCCATTTTACGTTTACATTGCAATGTTACGTTATGGAACTCCATGACTCGAACAATTTGTGTTTTATTTAGATTACTTACATTTTAAGCGAACCATATCCACTATACATTGTAGTATATAAGTACTTTAAGTGTTTAAAATAAAATTATGTTATGTATATTTAAAGACACCGTTAAAATTCTGCCGAGTAACAAAACAAATTCAAATCACAAAATAATATAACAGGCGTGGTTTAATCAACGCGGTCCACAAAATCCGATGGCCAAAAATAATAGGATGACATATTTTTTTCCTATTAAAGCACTCATTGGTTATATATCTGAAAGGAACTAACAACCGAGGCCGTAAAATTAAAATTTAAACATCACATCAAAAATATCTATACATTTTTTTTCTTCTAAAATCCTTGGTTAATCTTAATCTTTTAACCAATGCAACGTTTAGCATGAATGTGCAGAATGAAAAGTACGTGATTCGGCCCTATCAGGCTCCAGGATCGTAGTGTCCATTTGTTATGTTAATTTAAATGCGAAATAAACTCACATTTGCATCGTTATCCAATCGTCGATCTATATCCGACTGGTTAGTGCCTGCGCAAAGAGAACAATTTTGCAAGTAAATTTTATATTTTTTGAACAATTCATGGTTATATTCACCTGCTCCTCGAGTCTTTATTTTTATTTGTACAGCATTCTATTGATTTCTATGGTAATTCAACAAAAATGTTTAAAGACCGTTTAGTTATAAGATCTTCAAAGAAATAGGAGTTTACAAAAAATATTTACAAGTTAATTTCTATTAAATTAAGACTATATCAAATGATATTCACTATTTGAACACAATCTTTATTAAAAAAATGGAAAATAATAAGTATCCTTTATGAATTCTAAAAATTATTTTTATTTATATAATAATGGACAAACAAAAATAAATATTATTTCGAACTTTTATCAATAAAGCTTAAAATAACACCTAGTCTGACACAACGCAAAAATTAAATCAAATTGTCGACAGTAAAAAGCTTTCAGTTAATATTAGGATGAAATATTACATTTCTATCTATTTTATAAAGGGAGAAACCTTTGTAGTGGACGGAAGCAAGTTAAGCGAGCGGTAAATGACACATATAAAGTATAAACTTAGCTCTAACACTGACAGTGTGCAAATGTTTGATTGCCGAGACCTTGGAGCGAGCCCTCCCACGGTGACTCATTCGCAACGTTATTATTTTTTAAAGTAAACTATTTACACTAATGTTGCAAGAATACTATAAAAATATCTCTCTGACATATATGACATATTCACATGTATATAAAATATTAGCAAAACTTCGGGTGTCGTTTACACAATGTATTGTCCATTTGCAATTCCTGTTTGTCAAATACAAAACTCTTTATGTCTGTTTTCAATTTTTACACCTTGTATTTAATAAATTTATTACTACGTAAAAGGTATGAGCATGCAACGATGACACCGATTAAAAAAATTCCATATAGTTTATCACACAAATATCAATAAAAGATACATCAGAACAGAGTATATCTCAAAGTTGACTGAGTTAATCTTAACGTGCAGTTGCGATACCGAAACTGCTGTCGCTTGCGACAAACGACTCCGCCGGATGTTCAGATCCGTTGTCCATGTTTTAAAGAACCATTTATTACTTCGGCATGTTTAAGCGAAATCTAAATCTAAATATAGAATAAATGATCGCTAGGACTAATGGCGGCTTTTGCGTCATCCACCCACGCCGTGGATGGAGAGTACGGGAGAGGGGTAAGGAGGGATAAGGTGAAAAGGATGTACGCCTGCGCGGGCTACTGTTTGAACACCCACGCTGAATAATGTCAAAGGGCACTCCCGGGGAAACCTGGACACCTAGGCCCCGGTACCGCGCTAAATTTATATTTCCAGAAGCCGTCACATTGCGTCAGCTTTAATAATGAGTAGGTACACTCCACGCTAAAAAATATTGTGTTTATGTAAATGTCAAGGTGTATTTATTCGTTGATTAAATTCGTTTCAAGTATTTTCAAGCGTTTTAATAACTTCTTATTTCTTAACCTTTACATTTACCACATAACTTTTTTGTATAAATATGAATCATAGGTTACAGTAGAGATCTTTTTTTATAACGAGGAGGTTCCCAATTCGAATCGTATTCTGTTTTTAGTTCCTTTAATAACGTATATGTTTTAATACTGTCTTTGGATTCAATTTCGGATACTTTTAGTGCCATAAAATTCATTCCTATATAATTAAGTATACTGTGTTTAGTTTAACAAAGGACCACTAGATGGTGCTATCGCACAACTTTCAGTGATATGGTTTTCATTTATGAGGAACTTAGGAAATCATAATGATCATACCGTGTTAGTATGGTGGTTACAATCTTTAGTATTTAAAATACACACAAAACATCCTCTCAAACACGTTCGTAAGATATTGTTTATGTTGATTGTTGAATTGTTTTAAATCTATTTAATCAAAAAAAAATATCACGTCCACAAATGTAAGAAGGTGAAGATAATAATGTAATATAGTCAACCTCAACAATCTTACATGAAAATATTATTAATACGGTTCTCACAGAATAGAAGTTAGTTTGTATGTAATAATCTAATTATATAAGGCACGCCGGACCAGTGGAATGGAAATCTGATATCTACTAGTGTCGTGGTTGAGGACAGCCAGCATTATCGACTTAGTATCGTGTTCAATGTTACAATCCATGTCTGTTATAGTAGAACGAGCCTGCATCCGGCTTCCCCCGACTATTGGATTGGCCCAACGTTATAAAGAAAAATAAAATTTATTTCTACAAGGACCTTGGATAAACTTGTGCAATTTATTAAATAAAAGATTTAATTAAAATATGAGGAACAAAACCATTACATTCAAATTATTGTCCGTACTACTTATACAACCTTCTCCCGTCTGTTTTTGACAAGAAATTATTATAGGCCAGTACACGAATTCTGCATTGAATAAAGAAAATTATTTTTCGTTTGAGACTATTAAAAAATCGATTCTTTCTTTGGCATCGTTATAACTGAAACTTGCCATTTTTTTTAAGTAATTTTAATCTTTTTACAGGGTGATCCGACCTTGATGGTTCTTTTACAACGACATGGGAATAAAAAAAAACATTAACCGTTAGGAAAACAGGAAGGATTGATTTTGTATTTTTTAACTTATGTTGAAAGTTTGCAATTTTTCCATTTCTATTCATTTTCGGTAGGAACTTCAAAATTCTTTATAATTGATAGAGATTTGTTATCGAATTCATATTTCTTATTTATCATTACTTATATTCATATAGCTTATCACTTTCGGAAGATCAAGTAAATATTTCTAGTAAGCGAAATTGATGCATTAATTATTTATATCACCTTCGAAAAATTTTACTGCACTTTTTATTATTTTTACTAAACGATTAATTTATCTTTCGATGGTAAGTTTGTATAGTCGAAGAGAATGTGTGTGCATCGTCTTATAATTTAATATTGTGTTCAAATGTTAATCACCCATTAGAAATTAATTCTAGCTGTCAAGAATATTTGCTTTTAGCGTGATAATTTTGAATTACTGAAAATTATAAGATAAAAATTCAAATATTTTGAATTAAGTAACAAATAGTATAACAAGTAGTAACTTTCATATATTATATATGTACGTAAGTCTAAAAAAAAATTACCATGTGACAGGATATAAGCAGTTAGTCATCACAAGCGCAGACAGGCACGATAATACATAGTTGTATCGTGATAACAAAAACATTTTCATCAGCGGAACTAGTTTTGAAAACTTCATTATTTTTTTTTTATTACTAATGTCTTAGTAAATATGGAGATATTTCTACTAAGCTTCGTAAATTTACACAAGATCTTTGAAGGATAATATCAAATATTTTAACATAAAATACATAAACATTTGTTTAAGATATATGCTAAAAAATATTTAGAGTAGCACAAGGTATTAATTATTATAAAAGATTTAAAAAAGTACAGCTTTTTTGGTAGCAAAATACATAAAACGAAACTTATTTTCCGTTATCCCTGTCTGAAATTCATTAATATAAATGCACAAATCAGTAGATATACTGTAAATAAATCTGAATAATATTCAAACGTTTTCAAATGCTACTGCTACTTTTTATTCTGTTTTATTAAAACTATATCTGTTAATTGTAAGTTTTAAAACGCACCGCATGATGCAGAATTCGACCTTATTGAATTAAAAGAATAGCTTACAGTAAGTAAAATTTTTAACTTGTGAATTAATTTTCTTTAATGACCAATACATAAATATAGAATATAGCGACGCGATTATACGTTTAGTGCTAGTCGTATTGATTAGCAGTTGAAGAGAATGAGTTTGGAAAACAATCGCCTGCACCATCTAACGATTGGGAGAACATCTTACAGATCGCAGCGAGTCTCACGCGGCCGCCTGTGCCATTATGACTACATAAAACGTTTCGTTTTAAATTGCAAGTAAACGTGCAGACGAGTAAAACAGAAATAAATAAGTATGTCGGAGTTGGCAGCGCTGTTGCTAGGCGCGTTCAAGGTCTGCTCGACCCTGGCCCTGCCCCTCTCCTGCCCCACCCGAACGCGCATGTGCAACGCGCAAGCTGCATTCGTCCACGCAAACATTAAAACTAACGCACACGAACACAAAATGGCGCGTATTTATACCTCCGTGTGAGCGTTCAAAATGGTGGTTCTAAGTTTGGTACATACATACGGAGACGTTATGAGTGTTTGCGTCACAATGTCGATGTGTGCAAAGATGAAGAACTAACAAGATGTGGAAACTGCCGAGTTACGCAATATCCGTGATGTGCAAGCATGCATACCCTATCAGTCACTAAGCTATAGACTAGATATTAGAAAATATTTTATCATTTAATTCATAAATGCAACGATTTACAGGGCGAGCCATAATACTCGTGAACGATTTTTAATTTTCATACTTATTTTATTTGACGTAAATGTTTATAACGAAAAACAAAATGTCAGTGAACCGTTAACCTCGTGTAGCCAGCCAGACTTTGCAGGTGATTTGACTGTGCAGATATTTACTCTTATCTGAATGTTTGAATATATTATATCGGAGAAAGACGCCAAATTTCTGAGGAAAAAGAAAATGAATTTTTTTTTATCAAAACATCAGCATTAATATGTTTTACAATATGATTACGATCGGTGAATGTTCAATAAAAACATAGGGAAACCCCAAATGGATGGATGAGTTCATGCGGTTTGGTATCGAACAGTTTTTAAGCATATACACGCGTGTGCTATAACATAATCTACTCTCATGTTTTATTCAGATAATTGCTGAGCTTATTTTGTAGATGAAGCTTAAACAAGGGCAGAGAGTATTCAGTCGAGCTATTTACTTTTTTAAACTTCGTCTAACATTATTCCGAAATAAGATCTAACGCTAAAGTATCTTCTAGCGTAATTTTTCTTTCTTTTTTAGCCCGTAAACATAGTGAAAATTGTAGACGGTCTGCAATAAGCCAAGAGAAACTTATTGGATTTTCAAACGTTATGTAGTTGGATTCGATATAATCTGGACCAGCTATTATGCGCTTAGTTAATGAGTTTTAATTATAGAATTATCGTTAAGGGTCGGCCCTTTAACACTATTTTAATTAGACTGGAAAGAACACAAATGTCGTAAAAATCATGTCTTTTAGCCATACAGGTTTCCAACTCGATAACTTTATAAATGAACTAACAGGTCCTGACTGTTAAACAGCTCTATGTCGACTACATTTAACTTATTCATACGTCAACAGTAAAAAAAAAAAAGGTAAATGACTAATGTCATAACATCTGCTAACTATCGAACATCATTTGCTAAAAAGATAGCACAGTTACTTTGAAACTTGTTTATGTAACAAAATATAATCTTAAATTTATACCCATTTCGTCACTATCAATGTAAGAAAAATTAAAAATTGGCTCAAGTCTTTGGGTTATAAAAATACGTAAGGTTTATGGCAATCATTGGTGTAAATAAAATATATATTTCTTTGTTTGCAAGAGATAAAACATACGCACTTTTAACGAACGCAAATAAGAATAACCATCACTACTACAAACATATTCCTTATAAAATGTTAACATTTGTAATTTATTTTAATACCAAATTGGGAGAAAGCACCGATTCCTGGTTTATTTCATACTTTCGGAACTCACGTATTTGCGAAATGTAAAGTATTTAATAAATAAGCTTTACTTTTATAATAATAAATAAGTCCTATTCCGTCGTTAATAATTAAACTTTATTTAACATCATCTATGATAAATTAGAAACGTGTTACTCACTACGACTAACTACTACACGGTGTATTAAAAATAGGCATGGGTACAAAATTCATAGTGAGTGCAATACTGACTGACGTTATTCAAAATATTTATGCTTACGAATTTCAACGTCTCTACAAAGAGGGAGCAGATCATACGCACAAATATGCTTTTATTTACTTGTTAGTGTCTACATTATAAAAATTGACAATGTTAACCAGTTATTCAATTTATTCCTGTACTCCTATCACAGATTACCTCAATTATCACAGCTGAAATATTCTTTTAACAGATCTAACGAGCATTTTTATTGAAAGATTTACAACACAAATTTACGTCTTTTATAACTTTTAACAATTATAATAAATAATGCTAAGACCGTATTCGGATACATTTTTTCAACAAACTGTTAGTGGTTAATAGGATAAAGTAAAAGATGCATACTCGTTTAGTATGACGATACTTAACGGTTATAAACATAAGGACTTTTTACTTAAATTTGTCCAGTAGATATGGTTTTTGCGTACCGGCAATATTTTTGTCTTAAAATTTGTTCTTCTTTTAAGATAAAAAACCATTTTTTTTTCTCTTAATTCTAGCTTTCTGGCACATAGCGAAACTACATAGGTTTCTTTAAGACTTTTGTGGTGACGAAGAACCACAGATACTGCCTTGCCAGTGCATATGTACGAATATCTCTTAAAAGTTATGATTAGCACAAACTAATTTTCACCGAGAAAGATGGTTAATCTATATCAAAGTTTATATGATGCATAATCATCTGATGGCAAGTTAAAACACAGTGGGTAATAAATAACTGCATCTATAAAAATACATGTTTTATTAGTAGGGTAGACAAACGAGCGAGCGTTTCGCGTGATGAAAGGTAATCACCGTCGCTCATAAAGAAATAGACTATATGTACAAGATTTTGTGGTGATCATTTCGATGGTTACTAAGACAAGCGGTCTCGAGCAGTTTTTACTCTCTATTTTTATACAGGTATTAGATAAATAGCTTACCGTTTTTAGTAAATAATATATTTACGTATTACTATTGTATTATTAGTAATGAACGAGTGTTTTGTGCTTAGAACAAATAGCTATATAAAAGATAGTGTTATCGACATATCTTTCATATAAGAGATATGGAAACTTATGAAACAACGAAGTCTATCGCAGTTTTGTTAAAATTAAAAGTTATCAAACTTGCAATAGTAATTTAATTTAAATTGTAATAAATTTCGATACAGCATGAATAAGTTTTTAAAATTGAACAGACAACATACTAAAAAAGTCAGCAATTACTATCCCTAAGCGCTCGATTACTTTTTCGGTCAGACTGAGCGATTAGCGAACCTGAAAATTGCATAAAGTCTATTGGAAGGTAAGAGTTACCGCTAGAGCGTAAAGGGTTGATATTATCTTAATCGTTTTCTAATTACATTGTAAACACCAAAAATAATAGTAATCTTAAAAGTAAAAGTTATTTAAGGATACGAATTGTTCCCAAAGTCTGAACCACTTTAAAGAAACCTAAGCCAATAATATTAATCAGCAAGAGCAGTATGTTTTTATCAACTTATAATTTAATTTTGGTCAATACTAGGTCGAAAAATCATAGTCAATTAATATAATTTCATCTTGTACATATTTTGCATATTTCTTGAAATTTATTTAATTTTGCTTACTGACAACATTTAGGTCAGATTAGGTTATCTACACATCAATCGATATTACATAAACTTTAAGTTCTTAATAAAAAATTGTTTATTTATTATGCTTTACCATAAAATCTTTCATTATATAACACTGTCACATTTTATCTGATGCATGTCTCCTGCTATATCCAGACGGTAGAATACCGCCATCCCATTATTTTCAGACATAATAATGTAGTCTTTGTTTCAAGAATCTAACATATCGATAAATTATTAGTAATTCCTCCTCATTTGTCAAAGTTTTCGATTGTTGCGAATTCGATTGTATAAGTTCATAAGTTTATCTCGTAATAACTATATTGCATATACAACTTGCATGCATGGAACTAAATTCCAACAAGTATGTATTTAAATTTTTTTATAATTCAGTTTAAGATAAAAATTTCGAAATTTTGAAAGTACTATCAGAATTCATTCTGTTTATTCTTTATCAATATGGATGAAAATTATAATTATAATTATAAATAAGGTATCTTTTATCTTGATCTTATAAAATTTAAGGTAAAACTATTTTAATTTAATACATAGTTCAGTACTCATAAATAAAACTTAAGTGTCTTCAAATTGGTTGGGCCTTGAATGACGTTGGCAAGTTTCATAGTGATATAAGCGCCAACATTCTATTTGGAAACCACCTGCAAAACTTAAGTCGACATTTCATAAAATTAGCGAAGAAAATAATTAAAGAGCTCAAGTTTGACTACATGGATTTATATCCTTAAAAGTGATTCGTGGAAATAAGCGCTTAAAGATATAAACGATAAAGGCTTTGTCTTTTCCTATTGCAATGTATTACACGTGCTTATTCGTTCGACCTGACCGTGACTAATGCGAATGTTGTAAATAAACATAAGCGGCCGGCCATATTGTCAGCCATGTTGGTGACGAGACGTCAATATGACGCGCTCGTCAGCTGATACTGTTGATATTTGTACATGGAGCGAGCGCAACGTTAAGAAACTTGTTTCGATTGTAAGCTGCTAATGTTTTTGCATATTCTTTATGAAATAGTGAACAGCACTAAAAATAATTATATACAGACTCTCTGGTTACCCTTCTACTCCAATTTTAGATCAGTAATGAACAATGAAATAGGTTTTATACACAATGCTGAGTTTGTTATTGGATTATGAATGTTGATGAAAACGTTTTCCTGAATAACACTGAAAATGTGTTGATCGACTGAAGCTGAGCACTTAATTCAAAATTTTTATTGGCTTATTCTGTAAAATATGGCTCTCTCTCTTATTTTAGCCCAATTCAATATGTTTCCAGAAAGAATAAAATAATAGCCAAGCAAACACTTTGTAATGATTACGTATGGATATAATTTATTTTATATATGTACCATTATGCAATTTTGATCTTTTTTTTTATTGTTTTTGGCAAATAAAGAGACCAGAAAGTTAACTATGGCATCACGATAATAAGCTTATTGAAGCTAAACATGACTAGAACATAATAATGTTAATAATACAAACGTGAGAAGATTCGCAAAGAAGTGAAAATTCATACTTCTAGGTGTGAAAATCGAAAATATTGATTTTCTCCTTTTCGCCATTTCTGTGCAGACTGTTTTTTAAATTTTTACTTTTTATCTTTCTTCTTTCCGTCCGTTCAATTTTGTTGCTAAGAAGAATTAAGGATATTCAATTTATCGAAGAGAAGTTTTTTCAGGAAAACAATAACATTTCGGAAATATATCAGCTTAAATATTAATGATAGAAAATGAGATCGCAGTAAATAGTGCCGTTTAGTAATTGTTATTCATGTTTCGTGGTCGTGAGTTCAAGGCGAAGTGATTATGTGGGAGGCTCCGAACTAAGCTTATGTGAATTATAAATAATTTACCATTACATCCTTTTTGTCAAAGTATATTCTTCTTTATTCAAATTTACACGCAAGTTCTTCTTAAATTCGGATTTTACTTTCTGAACTTTCTAATATTTTAATGTTATTAAACCATGGTATGTGAAGCGGTTCGTTCACTTAATTCTTAAATTTTATAATATATACTTTCCAAAATCTTTCGACATTTTTTATTTATACAGGATTTCACTATAAGTTTACTTGAACTAGAATTTCCATATCATTAAAAATACATGTAAACTCAAAAAGGACGTTGATAAAAGTAGAAATAAAAAATTGCTATCAGAAAATACAACAAAATTTACTGTACTTGAAAATGTTACTTATTTGTCAAAATTTATATCCGGGTTCTAATTTAAGAGAAATATTTTTATTGCTAAAAGATAATCACACCAGGCTAAACATGTATTAGGTTATAATATGATTTACTTATCAAACAATGTAAAATTTGTAAAATGATGTATAATACAATACAATAAACTATATTTGATATGTTTACGTTCATGTACATAAAATACTCACGTTTGTCGGTATCGGATTATGGAAACTTTTTCTACGTACTGTCTAATATTACTCTATGATATTCTTTGGTTGATACTTATTTTTACATTTTTAAAATGTCATTAAACACGTTTGTTAGAATAAAATAAAATAAATTGAACAATATAATTTATTGGTTTAAGTATTAGTTTGCTGAAGTCTATGACAAAAAAAAACAAACATTAATTAGCTGTTTCGATGTCGGACTATCGAACCCGTAACATCTGAGGATGGCACTTGAAGTGGCGAAACGCGTTGATATTTAATTTTAGTCGTAATATTTGCGATTAAACAAAGCGGACGTTACCAAATTATTTTTATTTTATTTAAAATAAATAGTGTTTACAAATAACTGTTAAAAAAAAAAAAACAAAAATGAACGTTAGTACTACAAACTTATAATAATTTTTAGAGAGGTGAATATCAATAACTTTTTTTTAGTGTGTTTAACTGCTTTCAATATAATAATATGTGTTGAAAAATCTTTGAAATTAATAATTTATTTAATGAAAGCTTTAATGCACAAATTTGTGCATTAGGTGGACATAATTCTAAATAGCATTACTACCTGTCTCCTAACGTAGACTAGTAGTGACGTCATTTAGCATGTTGAGCAGAGATGAATTAAGGGGTGCAAGAAAAAACTAATAAAGAGAAACAAAGTAAAATTAAAATATAGTATTTATAATTGAACGACGGCTATACTTGTAAAAATACATGATCATACACAGAGAAAACTGTAAAATGGACATAAATAAAATACCAAAAAAGAAGCTTAAAAAGAAAAATTATTCTGTAAGACAATGGCTCAAAATGTATCTTCGTTTGCGGTTCGTTTCCGAAATTCGAGTTTTGATACTCTTAATAAATGTATTATTGTGTTTTTGCTGTCGTTCATTAGTCGAATTTATTGAAAATTAATTATTTTGTTTTTTTTTGATACGTCACTTTAATTAATTTTAATGTTAACTATTTTTTAAGTTTTGTCATTACCATATCACAACAATCAATATTTTAATATACTCGTATTTAAAAGTCGTATATCAGGCTTTTATAAGATAGAGTGTTGTATTATTTCATTGAAATAATTTGTAAAATATTAATAAAAAATTGTTGTATTTAAAAAAAATAATACCTTGTTTCTACAATTAAGTTCCACGTGAATGTTAATAAAGTTAAAAATAATAAAAATACTACTATAATCGTACTGCTTGTTGTCAGTTTTTTATTCAATTTGCTGCAATATCTCAAATACGGTTTGAAAGTAGATTATTAATTTTTAATAGTCGTTTTAGCTTTATATAATTTTCGCAATACAAGCTTTTCTAGAATTATAGTTTTTATTTAATAAGCCCGAAAAAGAACCTAATAAATGTTTTCTATTTCTATTAATAATAACAAAATTGATCTCTTCTAGAACTATTATTTATGATAAAATTTCAGTATATAAAAAAGTACAGGAACACGTGTTCATCATTTTTTAATTGTATTAGAGGTAATTTTTTTTAATTTTATAGTTATTATATTTCTTGAGTTGTTAAAGTTTTTGTTTTTTATATTTAGACGATAAAATAATTTTAAATAATTAAAATTACATTGAACAATGTTTTTTCCATTGTGAAATTAATATCCATGGCGCTTCTCCCATACAAAAACAAATAACCTCATATATTAATATTTTTTATGTAGATTTGTATGTAAGTGTTCGGAATTGCCCTGCAGGCACACCCCAGATTAATATCTCTTCAGATTATATCAGCATTCAGTTTACTACTTATAATCCTACCCTCTTCGCTAGGAATTAACATATAAACGGCACCTCTTTGGCACCATCAATTTTCGAGCGGCATCTTAAAATGCGAGGGAAAGTTGTGTTGTCGTAATGCCTATATAAGCACAATTTATGCCAACTGTAAGACTCTTGTAGCAATATTATTTTGAGTTAATGAAGCATTAGCGAAGTCCAACAAAATTCCAGACATTTCGCCTAAAAGTCATCCACTGTTATGTACCGATTGCTCTGTCATATCCCGGTAAGTTCTATAGTTTTGAAGCGATTAGCGAAGGTATGTATGTACCTTTACCTTTTTGTACATAGATTACATGGTTTTTATAGTTTCTATAAGTCCTTGACAAACAACAACGAAATTGTTTAATAGCTAAATTCCACTCGTATATAATGATAGCCGTAGTCCACCTAACAAGCGACTTGTGCGACGCCGGGAGTGATCGCCCGCTTGCCTTGAACTCACGAGTTCGACATTTTTTGCAGACGGTACAACAGGATATACCGAATTCGCACGAATCCTAGGCCCTTAGTTGTTTTATTAACGACATTGATTTACGCGTAACATATTTCGAAGAACCGTTGAAATTTAAAATATTTTGGCAGATATAAAGATATTTCTTCGAATATTTGATATTGCACAATATAAGCAATAAATATTATAGTATTTCGTTTTTTTTTTTGGAAAATCTAAATTATTATTTAAATATTACAACGTATAGAATTAGATGATTTAAGTTATAATATGTAAAAACCGTACCATTCATTTAATTTACTAATTTCGAATGTTTGTTCTTGTCTGTACATATGAAATGTATTCAAAGTTAAAGGCTTATTTTTTTCTAAATATCATAATTTAAAGACGTTTTTAATCCCTTATCTGAAACGGTCCAGGTAATAATGAGTTTGTTAGGTATAGTTTTTGGAATAATATCTGCTGCCATTTTGCCTTAAATTTATCATTTTTAATATAAATTATGACGAATATAGTATTTTTGTTTTTTTTTAAATCCTATAATGTATTTTTAATAACACAAAAATAATTTTTTCGCTGTTTTTCCCTTAAATGCAAACAAGTAATTACGAAATGCGAATAAATCATAGCTGTTATGTTTATACATAGGTAGTAACAGGATATCCCTTCGAAATTTTAATATAGTACTATATCATTAATTCCAAAATGGTGAAGTCAAAGTATGTAATTTAAGGTATTTTTTCTTCTACAAAACATTTATTTTATGCTTTTAAGTTTAACTTAGCTTAACTGCTCAAGACCTTTCATTAAGACTGAAAATGTTTTTACACAATAACATACTTTATTGATTTCTCCATAAGTATATAATGAATATCGTTTAGGAATAAGAACAATATTGAGAAACATCAAAATGTATATTCAGGTATAAAGAGACAGCAAACGTATGTACAGATCATAGATAATTGGTCTTGTCCAATGCCTAAATCAAATATGGCTACTCTATAATCTAATGTCATTGAAGGTTTTCCTCAAACCGCTTCATTATAATATTAGTTGAATACTTGACATGTCCAAGTATGACGAAATAAGCAATATGAAAATGTACTTCTGCAAAGGAAGTTTAAAGGATAATATTGCTTGTACTTACCGGTGAGGGCGGGACGTTAAGGGAAATATTGCATAATCTTGGACTACGTCCGATGCGCTACCGTCATCGCAAATCACATGGTCTTCACCGTCCGAATGACACGTTCGAATTGGCCGGCACTAAGCACACCTTCATACAAATTCATCTAGAGGTCTTACTAGACCGTGGTGGATATGCAAAAAGGAAAGATTAGCGGAAGTTTGTGTAGGATTGAAACGCGATGGTGCTCGTGTGCGGCGCGTTCCGCGGCCGTCGACAAGGCACTGACGGCCGTGGAGCGGCCGACGGGCACTCCTGCATTGCGGCGCGCAGCCGCACTCGCGCGCGCATGACCTTGGCATTGAACTTGGCAATGGGCCGGCGCGGTGCGATCCCCGCCCGGCGGGGGACGCAATGCACCGGCAGCTGCACCGCCCCTCCCTTCCCCTTCCCCCACGTCCTTCCGCCTTGGCCCAGCGATGCTTGCCGCCCGGCTCAACCCTTTTTGCTCTCCGGCGTCCTTTTGAGTGATATGTAACATCGTTATTACAAATTTGCACTATGCACATTACCAGCACACAAATATTAATTTTATGTAGTTTACCTGTTTTCTTTTTTTTATTTGATTATACAGCTTAGGAAGACTTCAATCTATTGCTCTATTAACACAAACCTATTCAGGTGTCTATGTAATTAATCATTACTTTTATTACTTTGTAACACAAGTTGGTCTTATAAATTTTACCTTCATTGGGTTGATACAAAATGAGTACGTGAGTGATGTTGCGTCTTCCTATACTTGCCCGCCGTCGGGCGGTGGGAGGATGGAGGCGAGCTTGAAGGAGATCGATGTGTACCGCGCATGCGTACTCGTTCGGCTCTGCCAGCTAGCCTGGCTGTTATTGAGCGCGAAATATCAAGAAAGGTGCATATAGTACATAATTCATATATAAACCAGAAATTATTGTGAAAATAAAAACACACAAACAAGAAATAAGGACCAATTTATAACGTCTAAATTAGCTTTTTTGGCAGTACCTTTAGATCTTGAGTGAATAATGTAAAACCTTTATTTTCAGAGGCTTTCGTAGCCGTTACTATAAAACGGATAAAAAAGTTATGTGTAAAATAAATGGTACATAAGCTGAAGATCATAATTGTGGGATAATCATAAGGAAAAAGTAAAAACTAATAAGTAGGTTAAAAGAATTTTGCTGGCTAGGGAAATTAAAAGTGAGCTATAAATAACTTCATATTTAACCTAGCGCCAACGCTTATTTCAATATCCTGCTGGTTTCCATTTGCATAATACTTACAAATTTCCTTGAAAATACGTTGAAAATAAAACCCTTGTCCTTTTTAAAGGTATTTCACGCATACCCATGTAACTTCTTTTGTATTACAGTTATTTAAAATTGAGAAAATAATCTGAATTATAATAACATTCGAATTTATCTCATCGCGAAGAAGTTAAACTGGACTAGCTTTTTACTACCTCTCTAATTTTTATTCCGACATTGTCTTTAATTCGATAAAATACTATTCTATTGTCATTTAATCTTTCATTACGCTTTCTAACTCCAGCCTACTACTTCTTCGTATCTCTTCTTAGCACATGATGACAAAAAGTAATCATCGTCTGGAAGAATGATATCTTTCATTTCCCAAATATTACATAAAAATATTCATTGCCAATTAAATTTTATAAGTAAATACCGAGGAGATACCCTTTGTCTGCCTAGCGGTAGACCAACCCTCGGATTGTAAAAACTTAAATTTGCATCATTGTAAAAATTTGTTCTCGATTGATGAAATTGTTCATTAGTAATATAATTGCAATTTAAATAATCTTTATCATAAACACCACTATTTTATGAGAGGATTTGGAAATTAATACGGTCATGGTTAATAAATAAATAAATTATGGCACGATTAAATGTTTTTATATAAAATGTAAAATTGGAAGTTATCGCGCTTTTCAATAAATGAAAGTTTACTCCACAAATATCCTTTGACATTAAAGGACCGTAAAGTAAATTTTCCCATCTCAAAGTCAAAGATGTTAAATTTTGCTAAGTACATTTTGTTCAAGTTCGGGACTATGCAAATTTTGTATGACGATCAATGAATAATCTTTATTTGTTGTAATAAATAAATTGTGTATCATTATATATTAAATCTATATTTAAACTTACTTCAATAAATAAAAGTTATTCCGATATTAAATTATGCTAGTAGCTTACAGCCGTCTTATTTTAATCTGAAAAATAAATTGTGGCGTTTTCACCAGTAAGTACATATATTCTCTCGTAGTCATCGAATGTAGAATTATATAAACTAAATTAAAATTTAAAATTTAAAAAAATTTTAAATTTTATTAACTAAATTTCAATACGTTGTAACAATATTAACCCTTAACGAACGAATGCCGCCACAAAGTGGCATTTTATAAAATCAAAAAAAGCGTATGACTTCACAGCTGGCATAGCTTTTCACAGGAAGTCAGTTTTTGTAGACTTCGTTCATGCCCATATATCAGAGATAATCGACAGTTCTTTTTCCAGCACATTTTATGTTAAAATATTAAATTTCTTAAAAATTCATGACACAAGTCATGCCACAAATACGCTTGTTCGTTAAGGGTTAAAAAATATTTATTCATTGTATGTAGTGATAACTAAATAGATATGAAGAAAATCAACACTTATATTTTCTCACACTATCCAAGTATAACTTTTTTTATATTAATTAAAATAGCATAAGTCTATAGAAAATATGTTGTACTTAAATAAAATACGAAAGACGGGACTAAAACTGTATTAATTGCATAAAGAATTGACTACCCGATTGGTAAGCCATTTTGAAACAATGGGCCATATTTGCAACTTGTATTTCCAATAATTCAACTCCATTTAAAAGTCGAAGCGCGCCGGGTTATTGACAAGACGAAATATTTTTATTTTACAAAGTTTAATCGGAGTAGATTAAATTATTTACTAACCTAACTACTGGTTAATTAGCTGACATTCTTTGTACCACGTATTGGTGTTAGAATTACCAAGATATTTGAATCATTCATGTTCAAGATTGACATATTACGTTAACTTATACCTTTAATAATAGGTACTAATTAAATGATAGATAATTAAAAATATAAAACACTAATATAAATACGAATCTGTAAAATCAAAACTGAAAAGAGCTAATAACCTAACCTAATGAAATAGATCTTATTTAATAATAAAAACCTGGGATTACTTATTATACTATACTATAGAAAAACAAATATCTATGTAGGTGTACATATGATTACATAATATTTCACTTTCAGTATTGGGAATTAAATATATATGTAAGCAGTGAACGTTAATATATCAAGTTTTAACATCATCTTTATAGAATTTCCGACGGGCGCTATAGGGGTTGTTAGGGAGTGGCATGCAGTGAGGGCGGGCGGCGGCGCCCTTGTCCTTGCGGGAATCGATAGGCGCGCGCCCAGCCGGCTCAGCTGGGCTCTATATACGTAAATATTCGCTGTGTGTACTTTGTCTCGGTTTTTAGTAGTAACTGCTGACTATTCCATTATTAAAAGTATTTATAGTATATTATTGTATTCATACTCAATAGTATACATACTAGAATCGTATAAATACTATTCATAATGAGACAGACGGCGGATAATAATTATAGATTCGAAATTAAAATTGTGTTAACCGCACCCTTTCACATAAGGAAAATGTCTAACAAGATAAGATAAAATATAGCTGAATAATTCCAACCGCTAGAGATTTTTTTAATTACATGTAAGTATATTCGAATAAGTAATATAAATAAAAAATAAATATAAACAAACAAGCCGTTTGGGAGTATCATACCACAGACAGACGAGTTAAACCTGAACCTACTCCTTTCTGTACCCTTATCTTTTTTAGTAAATTAAAAGGCCTATATTCTTTTTCACAAAATATTAACAAATATTAAATAGAAAAACAAAACAAAATATAAGATAAAATTTTCAATAGAAATTAACAATGAATTATTAATTATTTTTCCTTCCCTACATTAATATTTAGAGTGTAAAGATATTAAAAAAAAAAATAAGAAAATAGTTTCTATAAATTCCAAATTGAAGATCTCTCCCGTGTCCTCGGGCGGAATTATTAAAATAATATTATTGATATACCCATTTAAGAAAAACAAAAAAAAATGCGCTTTTATACAATTAATTCCCATTTGATAACATGGTAAAAACAAAAGATTTTCAAACTCTATATGTAACTTAACATTTTACTATAGGCAGTCAATAAACCGTACTGTGACGCCATAACTAGTTCTTCTTATGCGAGACAGAAAAAAGAGCCAGTCGAATGTGGCAAAAAAAACTTACAAAAACTCAATGTGTGCCGATTCAATTATATAGAAGGCTAGATTATTTTCAACTATATGTGTCTCGTTCTTCGAATCTGTGGCAAATGATATACTAATGAGACATTAAATTTGTTAATAGACAAATACAATAATAACATTTCTATAATATTCTATATTCACCTTCAGCAGTAACAGGTTGAAACTATATAGACTTGAAGGCAATACTTGAAAAACATATCTGATACAGTAAAGAATAAAATAATTTAGTTCAACTGCGTTCAGTAATTAACGTATATTTTATGAATACTATTTAAATGTTTTAATATCTATTTAATTACAAGATCAATCATCTAGTAGATGTATACTAAGACTAATTTGTACCTAACATATTTTACTAGCTATCATCCGCCTTGGGCGTAGTTATTTTTTTATGTAATTGACAAACCAGACAAAATGTACGTTTCTGGTGTTAATATTCTCTAAATTCATAAGGAACAAAAACCATATCACTGAAAGTTTTGCGTTTCATTCGTTTATATAAGCAGTACACTAATTTGTTTTGGCACAAAGTAAATCAAATTAAACCCAAAGACGGTCTTTGCAATATTTTTCTACTTTTGAGATAATTCTGTATGAACAAAATCGTTTATCCGGGATAAAAGTACCCTAGGTGGTATTTCATAAGACGATTAACCTACTTGCCAACTTTCATGAAGACCCATTCATTAGTTTTTTCGTGATTAACGGTCAAAGACAGACAGACATACAAAAAAATTTTTTTTTTTAACTAAGCTAACTTACAGTTATATTATATATAGTACTTACATAGTTTTCATCAGCAGATGTATCTGGAGTTGGTTAATAAAAAGAGGTCGCCTTAGATACCAGTTTAGTTTTGGTACATGAAGCTACACCACGGGTTAACAACCTAAGTGTAATTACGTTTCTTTGAATCGCAGCTGGATCGTTTTTAGACTTATTACTACAGACCTTATACGGGTAAGACGCTCTTATATAACCTCATTGTAGTCAGGCCTTTAAATCACTGCATAATGCTTTAATTTTATTATATATTTAAAAAAATATACAAATATTAGGATTCCTAGTTTGATTATCTCTGCTAGAATTAAGATTGTTTTACTTATGATGCCATTTTATAAATTTTTTATGCCTAAATACTCCGACAACTCAAAATTTGTAACATTCAGAACTAAATTTAACTACCCGTTCTTACCTGAACTCCAAAGATAAACACAATTTGGTCAAAAGGTGATTAGTTTGACTGCCCTTGGCTTTTATAAATTAGCGCTTGCGTAAGTTAAATAAGAATGAGTTAAAGCGTCGATGCCGATCGCAATTGTCACTAGGCCCCATAGTTTCTTTTTAACTGAATAAAAACGTTCTACAGCTAATACGATAATCACATAATAATAAAAAAGAAATAAAGTCTATCCCGACTATTGATTATACTATTTAATTTGTTAATTTTTCATTGTACAAAAGGCGGTATCAATAGTTGCATATAATTATTTTAGTCCATCAGTCACATTAGTAATACACAGATTCACTACTACGTTTTAATTATATGCTAATACTAACAAAACTTACGTTCTCTACTATTCCGTTTGCATACACACATAAGCAATACCATAGTATAACATCACCACGCACTAGCAACATCGTTCGGTAATACTAAAGAACAACATTTTTGCATTGTGCAACATAATCTCCGAGCAAATACGGTCGGCATATATTGTATTTTTTTAATAAAACCAAGACGTTAAGTCTGTTCATTTCAAAATTGATACACAACGTATGTTCCTATATACAATGATCATACAAATCAATTATTCGCAAAAATTATTACAATGTTTAATCAATATGTTTACAGTTTCAGTAACCTTTTTATTAATATAAAAATTGTTTTAAAGAAAAAATATGACGGATGTTATATAGAAACTAAAAAAAATCACTATTTTTAATTAAGATCTTCTTGACGGAAAATCAATTATTTCTTATTACTTATTAACACGGAATCATAATAAAAATCAGAATTTGAATATTCTTTCAAATGTTATATACGAACACATGAAAATTAAAAAAAAAAGATTTTTAATTTATTGAAATTTTCATTACCCAAACACTAAACGTAAAAATTAAATATTACAAATGAAAATAAGATGATTGCATTGTTGAGAATATAAAATTTTAACTTATATACTTACGACGTATCGACTATTACCGGTTTTAGTGAGATTCAAAGATACATTTGAAATGAGAATACTGAAATTAAAATGGGAATAATAGAATCTTTCAGCTCTCCAAATATTTGCATTATCATGAAATATAATATTAGTCTAAACATCATGTCTAATCAACTAAAAGTATCAAATAAAAGATCTAATGACTGGCAGAAATGTGTTGACTTTATTTGATAAGATGTTTATAATTAACCGCTTAATATATATGTATATATCAATTTATTGATTAATAAGTATTTGGTGTAGTAATGAGAATAGATACAACAGGTTTAAAATGTCGATCATTAACAAAAACCCCAAAATAATATAATAATAAGAAAAAAGTAACAATTTTAGTATAAAAAGTTCAAACCACTTGAGAAAGACGCAAGTAATAAAGCACACACGTATATTTTGCGCACATCTTGTAATACGTTCTATGGCCAACATTTAATAGTCGAATTATATTTCTTACAACAGTAACTTAAAAAACAAATTCTCTTTTTAAAATTATCCTATATAAAATAAAACGTTTTTCACAATTAATTCTAATAAACAGAAACAAAAACATACATCATCAACACATACATATACAAACATCGGATCTTCATGATTCGAAATTTAAATCAATGCGAATTTTTTATTTGTGGGCGGTTGCCTGGGTCCGGAGTCGGTCGATAGAGGGGCACAGAGATGGGACGCCTACGTAGATTCACCCCTCTCTGCCCCGCGCGCCACTAGCACCCCTCGCAGCCTCCCCTGACCTACATAAAGGAGAAGGGGATACGCTTGCGTACTGTATGTGCCATCACAACGAGATCTCGATAATGGTACATTTTGATGATTTGAAATATGTCCGAATGGGAAACGTTGTTAGGATTCGCCATTATGCTTTGCAGCTAAACCATGTTTTTGAAAATGTTTATGATTGACGTAAATGAAATAAATATTCATCTAAACTATACTTTTATATTTCATCTAAACTTGAGATTTAAGGCATTAAAATCATTTCGAGTATTGACCGGTTAGCGCTATTTTACTTTAAACAGAGATTACTTTAAGAATTTGATTACCAATAAAAAATTGATAAACAAAAAATGAATAAGCTGAACAATATCCTAAATAAATCTAATGACTTTTTAAAGGTGAATAAAAATCTACTATTAATAACAAATAATTTAAAAAGATGGTTTCTTTTTTAATGTAAATAAAGTCATGGTTGGGGGTAAGCAGAATACTTTTTATAATTTTTTTTATACAAAATCAAATTTACTTAATATTTTGAAGTAAACCTAAAACTATATAAAGAAAAAATAATATTTAGAGTCGCAAATCTTTGTACAGCTTCTGCTCCAATTACGGAGTTCCTCAGGAGAATAAAATTTAAGTTGATAAATAATTTTAACTATTTAAAATATATTTTTTTCTTTACTCTTCTTTGTTAATTACCCGGAAGACTACTTTAGTTTCACCATCAAAATGTTATATTAACTATGATGAACAAAGACTTAAAAATACGGACATGCGGGCTCTCAAGAGTGCTTCCTTTGATCACTTGATATTGGGGCTACTGTATTAGCCCTACAGTACGTACTACCCAACAAGTTTATACATATATTCCCAGTATATTCTAAATATTCTAGTTTAAGCGAAATGTAACCCAAAATTATTTAGCTATCAAAACATTAAATCGGTACAGTGTACGGATCTTTGTAGTTTTTAATTATCTGACATACAATTTTGAGGGTAAAAAGATTTCTTTTTATTTTAATAAATATCTGGCACTAATAACGACCTAAAATTATCTGTACCTATATTAGGCAGATTAAATAAAATAACGAATAATTTTTTTTCGAATTATAATAAAAATCTGCATTATTATTATTATTATTAAAACAAGGCAAGCAATAGACGGCAATATCTACCCACTTAAATATTTCGCTTATAACCAAAATTAAATAGAAACTCATTGTGTCCTTGAAGTCATGAATAGATTTGATTTAAACAAATCAAGTTTTTACGAACTTGCTGCTATAAGGTAATACGTGAATGGATAGCCTGAACTAGAACAAAATGTGCAAAATATTAAAAAATTCAAACAAGTCTTACTAAGTTACTTTACAAATTCTTAAATACACTTTTAATTTATTACAATGATGGTGTAAAATTTAAATTAAAGTATCTCTTGTATTTCATACATAATGAAAAAGACAACATTTAAATACGATACCAAATTTTTATTTACTTAGACGATTATCAACAAATGCGATGACGTGAGGTATATGAATATAAGGTGAGTCGACCAATTACGTTATGTGTTACTTCTAAGGTCGCTATCCATTTGTATAATAGCGACCAAATTAAAACACATTTACTTACGCGTACGCTTATTGTTTACGTAGCACTTTCCGTAACCGAATAAATGCAATTTTACATTGCGAATTGAATGATTTTATTTTTAGACACAGGTATCTATCTATACATACATGATAGGTAGCGGTATTCGAAAATGATTGTCACATCCTTTTAAAATAGAAACATAAGTAATTACCTGATGGCTGGTTGAGACTCCCAGGTTTGGTATCACTCCCGAACCGAACTGTGCGTTATTTCCTCATAGAAGCCATTTCCAGAAAGAGGACGCACAAGAAAGACCAGCCGACACGGCGGCGCGCGGCAGAATCGCTCGGCCTCGACCTTGGCCGTCAAACCAGCGCATGCGTCCCGCGTCGCCCCTCGTCGCTCCTCCGCCAATTATGTCATTATGTTTGCTACTGTTGTGTTGCCAAACACAGTCTCGGTTCGCTGGAGATTTATCCAGATTTTAAACGAATATGTTAACACTTAACTATTAACTTAATGTAATAAATATTCAGCCCATAAATGTAAAGATGAAATGAATGTACATTTAACAACTTACGTTTAGAAACTGTTGTTATATATAATATAGGCGAAAAACTTAAGTGCATAAAAAATTATACTAGTAATTTTAATTTTTCAATTGCCAAAATAAAATAAATAAATGTCATTGCTTTCTTTTTCTTCCTTTTAGCTTTGTGGGAAAAAGTCGATAGCGCCACTGCGACGGCTATATTCTAGTATTAAACGACACTACCAAGTTTAAACGATATGCATTTTTTCAGATTTTTGCACTTTAAGCTTACTTGTGCAATAGTTTCAAGCTCTCCTTAATTATAGTTTAAAGAGAGATAAAATCTACTACAAATATTATGAAAATTACTTTGCTTCATCACATGACGTAGACATATACATAATTTACCTGTTAGACTCATAAATTATTATTATTTTGTCGGATGTTTATATGTCCTGTTTAATGAAAAATGATGAATGCTTATAAATTATAAATACGTTTATGTACTTAGTACACCTTTCGGATTGTTTTCCCAATTTTTTCAATTTATTGTCAATACTTATTTAATATTTATTCACATGAAAAATCATTATGAAAATAATTTAAAACTGAAGTAATTTAATGGCCCAAAACTATAATTCTTATCTCATCGTGAAAGCTTCAGTTTACTACAGCCATCTATGTACGATTGGCGATACTGCGATATATAAATTGTGAATGGTATTCCAATATTAATTTATTTAGCAATACTTACGGGAGATGGCGCTAACAAAATGTGTTTTTCATAGTTAATAATAGATTTACGAGACAACGTTTGATGGTTTTTTACACAATGAATTGAAATTTTTGTTTTAATTGCATTGTTTATGACAATATTATTATTATATATATATTATCTTGTCTTTTTTTTCTGCCCGGCCTCGTAATGGACACAATGAAAAAATCTCCGTATACAATGTTAATTAGTGATGTTTTTTTATGCTTATGCATACGATATTCATTATATTCATGACAGATTTAAATAATTGTTGAAAAATATAAATTAATAAATATATAACATTTTTTTTCTTAAATAGAGTGTGATGTCCCTTTCAATCAAATGCTAGATGTTTTTGTTTTATTGTTATTGAGCAAACGCCTCTACAAAGTTATTAAAATAATCAATGAATCGAATTAAATCAAACGAGAAAAAAACATTAATCTTTATTTATCTTCTTTGAATGCCTATACATTAATCGTTTTTAACAAGATTAAAAACATATTAATATATAATAATAATTGCAAACACTACTTTTTATGATAACATCTATATTATTATTAACTTTCCTAAATTCTTCTACATTCTAACGAGTGAAGTAAATATACATAAAGGACTTAATATTAATAACATTTACGTTTTTGTCAATGTGTTCAGGCAACCTAAATTTGAACATTTTGATCATAATACGTGTGATCGTTTATTAAATATTTTTATATGAAGATAAAAATATTAAAATGTTTAAAATTTCGAAACAATATTGGAAGGGGACGGTAGATTGTCTTGCATGTACCCTTTGTTTTCATTTCCATAACGCGTTTCATTATTTTGAGTATCACATGCTCCTTCTGTTTGGACAGGATTTGATCTGAAATAATGGTTTTAAACTTGATGTTAATAATAAACTTAAAAAATTATGATTTACTGTATTCAAAATAATTTCTATTAATTATTTTGAAAAAGTATTTACACATGTAATAAAATTAATATTATATCTTACTATGTCATTTACCACTGTAACACTGTATCACATAAAACGTTTTATACCGTGTAATTTGGTGTATATATATAACACTTACTTTCTCTTTAGGCACAGATCTAAAAGGTTGTTGACAGGTAGTTCGAATATGAGCAAAATAAACAGTGCGGCTATGGTGCCCCATACTATAACTCCAGCCGTCTGAGTAAACTAAAAATGTTGAAAAAGTTCTTTATTAATATCTCCTTAAGAGTAAACAGAAATTATAAATTTTATATTCGCTACTTAGATCTGAACGACAATAGTGGCTGTTTGTCTTATTCACAGCTATTACAGCTACAACCGATTCAATTCAATTCAATTTTAACGTGAACTTTTATACTTAGATTAGGACTGCACCTGGCTAGATAGATTTGCTACTATCACGACTAATCGCGCAATACTTACATAAAACTTTTTTTTACAAACTTCTGTATTTTACCGTTGCGTAACATGGAACCAATGTATAGTGGAAGGATGAAAAATGTATAAAAGGCGTATAGGAATAGAGGGAAGAACTTGAATAAAATTTTATAACTTTGGTAGCGTTATACATTGAGGATTTTTTTAAAGCTATAAATGCATGCCTTGTTATGTTTTTGTAGGAAAGTTCTTCAGTCTACAGGCCGTAACACCGCAAGGGACGTATAATGTGTACATAAGTATATGTACACGTATGATCGCTACATTGCTTAAAATTATATGTTAACTACGTTTTTCTCCATATGTATAATACAATTCTATATTCGGGCTCAGTTGCTGCCACAGTCCAACGCGCTAAGCACCTACCCGAGTTCCTGCAGAATACCAGCGCTGATCATCCCTCTGGGATTATCAGCATCACGCTGAGCAGCTTACCCTTTCAACTCAACGTTGCAACACAATATAAATATTATTAGGTTTCATTGGTTGTTATATTATTTTCTCACTGTGATATATTTTATATTTTTTTTGGTGTTTATTGAAGCTTGCTGAGTTGAATTAAAAATCTATTATTATTATTATAAAATTATTTCCTAGAAGAAAAGCTTATACTTACAAGGAAAAACGTATCGGCGTACTGGGAAGCCCTGCTGCTGAAGACGTTGCGGTTGATGATGAGAAAATGTGTGAGATACAGCCCGTAACTGAGCCGGCTCAGGGGCACCCAGGGGTACCAACACAAGAAGTCTTTTATCAGGGCTGCAACATTGAAGTTTATTATAAAAATAAACAAAGTTAAGGCAAAATACAAATACATTTCTTTATATTACAATTATCTCTTTCTGTACAGTCTTTATTTCGTAAATAAAAGAAAAGCATAGCTAGACAAGTAACAAAAAAAAAATCGGAAAGCTTTTTATAAAATAGTTAACGACTACTATTATAAATTTTTAATACGTAATAATTAAGTGTTACTAATTTAAGTTCTTATATAATAAACTAATTTGGTGTTGGTGCCAACGAGAATGTCCAAAAATATACAAAATAAATAAATAAAAATATAATACATTTTTCATAATTTGGATAGTTCCTACTTCGAGGAGAGTTTTTAAACAAAAAATGACCTAGTGAAATTGAAACCCTCTCCACCCCTCTACCCCCACCCTACAGTATAAAATTATACATGATCATACATAAGAAAGAACAAAAAAGATACGCGACGAATTAATTCTTATCGTCAGCCAATGTTAGCTGTTAAAAAAAATTAACACCAGATTTACACTTCACATATTAGTATAAACAGTCAAAATGGCCGGTTCCGTAAATCTAATGTTGATATTGCAGACCAAAGAGAGAAAAAGTCAAAATTTTACAGTATCGCATTGACTATCCTTGTGAAAGAAAGTCCCGCGTCCGATCTGTGGGCGCATAGCGTGAAATATTTGTTATGTTCGTATACTTACGAACTCGTCCCATTGAGCAGAAGAGGATCAACAGCACGACGCTTAATCCGAAGAGAGGCCGGTCGAGCGCCGCGTAGACGGCGTCGCCTGCGCGCCCGTAGGTACGCCACACAAACGTGCCGCCGTAGAGCAACACTCCGAACATTCCAACCACACCAATACAGGTGCCCGGAGTTGAATATCTCTGAAAATTTTATGCACTAATCAATGGGAAATTTCAAAACGTTTTTATATGTTTTAATAATGTTTCTTTCAACTGCACGCTGCGTCTAACCGGTCACAGAAGAGTTTTATTGGTAGTAGTCTCTTCGCATCTATTTGGCTTACTAGAATCATATTGTCTATCTGCGCCGATAATAACATTGCTGTGTTCGATCCAATGTGTAAGAGCTATAGCTAGGCGAGTACGCTCGATCATCTTTGGCGTCATTATGACTTGTTAACCCTTTGCTCTCGAGCGGTGCCGCACAGCCAAAAAGTTTCGCTGTGTCTCAAAATGTGAGGGGAAAATATATAAATATATTATGTTCAACTATTTATGTTAATTTCTATATAAATTCATTTTTATGCAGTCTATGAGACATTTCTAACAAATTTGATTCAAGTTAATGGTACATTAGCGTAGTGCAATCGAAAAAGGCAGTGAGCGCAAAAAGGTTAAGTAGGAGTATAGGGGCAGCGGAACGTTCCGTAGGAGATCCCAGGTTTCGTTATTACACACTAAGTCGACTATCGTATGGGTTTTTGTGGGTACAATCCTTCATAACCCTGACTTTTCTCTCAGAAGCAGAGTATTAACGAAAATTTCCACCTCGACAAAAAAAAAATTGAATGATTGAGGTCAAATGGTTGCCTATTGTAGATAAAAATAATGTTTTTCCATAGGTGTGTACTTGGTTTATGCTAAAATTTACTTTTTCGTTGTTCGATGTTCTTTCAAGGAATGTTATTTTTTTATTCGTTTGTTTTTGTACTTATGAAGATGCACTTCCTAAACGCACCTCAGCCTTTCAGTATTTCCAGGACAACGGTACACTCTTACTCTTTTAGTATCAGGCTTGAACCCAAAAGACTTATTGCAAAATAAAATTTTATCCCATTGTTCTCGGGTCCATGTAATGTGTTCCCTACACCATTCATTTCGGCGAGCGCGATTCCCGTGACGTATCGGTGGGCATCTAATTGGCCGTCGTGCTCGTAGGCCATACTCATGCAATCGATTTCGCACAGTTTGGCAGCTAACAACAACACCACTTGAATTTTGTAGCCTTAAACCTATCTCTCGGGCGGTTAACATCAGCTGGCGTCTTGCAGTTAATTGTATGTATTGATCTTGCCGTGTGGTTGTACTACTTCCTCAACCAGGGTGCTGCTCAGCAGGATCTCCCGTATTAATATAATGCTGATGAAGTCGGGAAATAACGCTTTTGTTGACACCAAAATACCGAGATACCTGATTGACTTCTTTCCGCTTGCAATAGCCCTACAGCTCTTTGCATATAAGACAAATGAATTTGAAAAATAGATAATGATATTATCTGCAATTTTAATGTTTATAAAAATATAAATTATAAATAAATTAAAACTATTATAATAGTTCTGAAACCTTGTATTACCTTGTTAGACATTGTGAATAATTACTTGCCTGGAAAAATTGTTTCATTTTGTTAATGCCATTGCAATAAGTGTAGAAAAGTCCGCTAAAGAAACCAATAAGATACACGGCGTAGCGCGTGTGGCTTTTAATATACGAGAGATGAAATTGCTTCTGACTTCGTGGGTTTGATAGAAAACTAAAAACCATACTAAGACATAATATTAACACACCAATCGTAGCTGGGCGTAATGACGCAAAATGGAAGGACCAATAAATAAGTGATTGTAAAATATGATTTATGTGTCGTATAAAACTCAAAGTCCTGTGACCAATTTACTGACTGACTGACAAACAGCCTAAAAGTCTATTCCATCAGATATCAAACTTTAAGGGTAGTTTTATTTCATGCATTTTAGAGAATGCCAACGCTAAGTGTTAACCGAAGAGGAGTTAAAATTTCAGTGAAACTTTATTCTTTAAGACTATGAACTTAAAATTGGTACACATACTGGAAGGGGATTAATTTTACTTTTAAATAAATATATTAACACGCCCATAGAAACGAGCAAGTGATGGCTAATGTGTAGTGTAAGGACGATAAAGGCTTATTATTAGTATAATGCCAGCATGTGATGAAGTCAATATTAAATATCTAATAACCGAACACCGAAAACAATAGTGAAGTGAATAAACTTGATGTTTCAAGCCATTTATAACAATTAAATATTTTTTAATGTATAACTGCAGAATAGAGGTGTATCTATAGATTCGTGATATATAAAGCTCAGGTCAAAATCACCGTGACCTATCACGAGCGTTTCAATAAGATAAACTCTAACTATGTTTTGCTCGTCCCTTGCAACTGATTATGCTAATCGCAATTATTATAGTTGTTGAGGTAGTCTTTAAAGTATTGAATTTATCTACTTAATTACGTTTACGTTAGTAAGAACAATAGCGCTACAGAAACAACTCGCTTACAATGCAATTGTAGTAATTTAGTAAATATACGTATTGTAAACATTTTTATCACTGGCAATACAGACAGATTGGCATAAGTAAAGAATCTTTTAATGAACTTAATTTTTTTTGGCTTACCACACACATTGACAAACTGAAAGTTCTAAAAATATTAATAAACAAAGTTTACAATAGTGAATCTTGATTAGACTTACTCATATGTAAACAGTTGTATAGGCGGAAGTTGGTAATAGTAGTTAACCAATCCAGGGGCAATAATGGCACAAAAAGAAATCACTACTGTACAAGCAATACCAGCTTTCGGGAATTTTCTATAAAGCCAGTATAACAATAGGGTTACTGTGAAGAAGTGGAAATCGCAAGGAATATACCAGGAGACGACTAAGCACTGAAACAAATAACGTTTTTAAAGTTTTTGTTTTTTCAATTGTATTATGTGGTGTGATCACTACGGATTGAGCCTAAACAAACAAATGTATTTGCTTTCAATGAACGTTTGATTTATAAATTTATAGATATCAAAGGATAAAAAAATAATGAACTAAAAGGGACTTACTTTAAAATTGTCCTTTTTGAGATGTTATTTTAGAAAACCGCAGATATGTTAGGGTATGGTGGCTTTAAAATAAATAAGAAAAAGCAATTACTGTCTAAAGGCGATCGAAACAACTGTGCCAGCGCAATGGCGTTACAGATTTATTTTGTTTTTAAAGGTGTGTCTAAATATAAATTATTAACACAATCCAACAAAGATTTGAAGCAATGAAAGCAAGGCATATTAATGAAATCATAATGGAAATAAACATCGTTCGTGTAAACATAAGTCGATTACTATTTAACAAATTAAATGACCGGTCATTCGTTTTATTACATGACAATAGGTGCACCTTAGCCTCATAAAGAGTCACGCGAATCAACATTTTCCTCGCGGCCTGTAGTGCGATTATGATAATTACAATTATGATAATTAGATTGTGATTCATTTAACTTACGATATTTTCTGTGTCGATGTAATTACTGAGCATTAGCAGGCTGATCCACCAATTCTTGCGACACTGGCCGGTATCGGTAGCTACGGCTCGGTTCCATAAAGGACCCGAACCAGTGAACGGATACACGGCTGATACGTAGAATATTATGAGCGCGTAAGCAACTATTAGTCTATAAAATAAATGTAAAGATTATAATGTTAAACATCTTAAAAAAAATATTATCTTTAAAAAGTAAATCTAGAGAAAATGCTGGTAAATTTCTGGCCTCTCAACAGCTTTTTTTTTGTTTTTTAGTCAAAAACGGTTCCGGAACAGACAAAATAAAAATAAAACCGTACTCGTATTAACTACGGTTCAGTTTAGGAACTTAGGTGCCGCAGACATATATTTAACTTAAACTCTAGATTGCCCAGAGCAGTAATTTTGACTGTCTTTCAGTTTATTTGTGTACATTATTATATTAAATATGACACAATTTTTAAAAATGTCATAGTAACTGTATACCTGAATTAATTTATTAAACTTTCATTCTATCTTCACGGTCTTTTTGTTTCTGTTATTGCAAGTTACAACTATATTGACCATCGTCATAATGCATATTATTTCACTCTACAATTTATTTATTTGAAAACTTCGTGTTTTAGGCCTTTTCTGTCAGTCAACCCTCAGTGCGGTAGAAAATTTGTGCGTAAGGGTATAATATATTTTTAAAGAAAATATATAAGTAAAAAGAATATATATATGTATAAATAAATAGAAGAATAATAAAGATGAAATGTTTTACATACAAATAAATGAATATTATTTTATATAAATATTATACACAATGTCGGCAATCTGGTGTTAACTTCAAACATTATTTCTGTATATATGGATTCCAATCGCTTCTGTGGCACCGTGATGGTTAATTCTCTAGCTTTGTTGCACAGAGCTCTGGAGTTCGATTCCGAGGCCACACGGAAAGAGTTTTGATAGTGACTTTTTCGAACCCGCCTGGCTAGGAACGCCTCAATGTCAAAGTAAGTAATACGTTAATCTACAGCCATCACATTATAGCTGTGTTCCGGTTCCAGTTTTTGTTAAGTTTAAAAAATAATCCGTTTACAGTGTCCAATCAGTAACATTTTCTTTAAAGGTTTATTTTTCAGTCAAGGAAGTATATTTCGCTTACCTGACGTATCTTTTTAGAATTAAAAGGAATACATTTGGTAACTTTTTGTAGGCAGACAATGCAGTTGCTAACAGAAAACCCGAAAGAACAAAAAATGTATCCACGTATAAGTCGATATGAAGTATCAATAATCCCACGATTGAAGGTACTAGCTGAAATGTAATATGTCTTTGAAAACTTAATTTTGTAGCCTGGGTATGCTGTGTAGCTAAATGATAGTGTTTCAATGACATATAATAAAAAAAATCCAATCTTTAACAATCACTGAAATTAACATAATTTTTTTTTATAAAAAAAGTCAACAAAGGTTCCAAGCTCTGGAATACTGGTCCCAAAGTATGTTTAATTATAGTGGTGCTGATGGTTAATAACAGTTTAATTTGCTCTGATTAAAATACTTAATAAATAACTACTTTACCTTATCAACTTGTGCGCCGTTACTGACAGGTCCCCCGACGGACACGCCTAATTGATGACCAAATGTAATACAACAAATACATAAAAATCGTACACCGTATAACATGGAGAGACCATTTTTTTTTGCTTTTAATAAGGTTCGGCCGTTGCTTTTAAGGCAGATTGCTTTGAGAAGTTGGTTTTCTGAAAAATTATGCGTCATTTATTGTATGAAAAGTAACCTTTTAAGACTTGAAAAGAGAATAGTCGCAAGTAAAGCGGAAAATAAATAACAGAACATGTTTTCAAAAGATCGATCTAGATGAATGGAGTACGAATGTCTAGTCTTGAAAAGCATTAGATAAATGCGTGAGAATTTTTATTAGTGCGACAAAAAAATAAATGTGTCTGGTTTCATATCACAGCTAGAAGGTTTTTCACCTCATTATGAAACAGGATAGTTAGTAATTTTTCATTAAATAATCATCTATGTCATTACTTATTGTTTTCCTTTCTGGATCGTTTAGATTGTTCCTTACGTAAGTGCATACCAAAACAACTACTGTGAATAACGTAGTTAAAATCCTGAAAAAGTGTTTGAAAACAAAATTAGTGTTTATTCAAAGCAAAAATTAACTTTTGTCATGGTTGCTTTTATCTTATAAGAATTATTTTATATATAATAATTAACTAATGAGTTAAACTGATGCTTTGAGCACATGGTTACCAACATGATTAATGACTCACGAATATTTATGATGGAAGGTTTTTAATTGCTGCAATCTCTGTTGAATCTGAGTCACCAAACTATTTTACCTACCATGTCAAAATAATTCTAAAATATCAGCCTGCTGTAGTCCGTTGTTATATAAACTCCTTAGGAATGTCATTAAGTCCGAACTTCGGCTATAGGTATCCAGTTTTTGCCATCGCTCACTTTGGCGAGGGGTATTTACCACTAAGCATGTTTTCTACCGGTGATCACTTAGACAGCAGTTAGGTTTTCATATAACAAAAAAAAATAACATAGTGTTTTAACAGCAACATACAAAAAGCTATTTCTGATTAGTCTTTAAACCTATTTTTAGCTTTGATACAACACATTATACTTAGACAATAATATCCCATAAATACTTTTTTGCATTGTCTTAACACTGTAGTATTGTACTTACATAAAAGAGTAGAAGAGGGTGTCATACTGTCTTGGCTCATCGGTGCTCTGGCACGGTTCCGGTACAGCGATGCGCGCTCGCAGACCCGCCGCGCCCAGGTGGCTGTGAGCAAGCAGCACGCCAAGCAGACGCTGCACGGACTGCGAACTACATGTGCTCGGCACACATATGCCCCATGTTAAATAGTTCAGCGGCCTCAGGAATAACGACTGGTGCTGCATAATAACATAATTTTTAAATTTTAGTCCTGAACACTCAAAAAAATAATAATCAAATGATACAAAATACATTTAAAAGAAAATAATTTTGCTTGCAGCAAACTGATATATATATAAAGAACAAGAATCAAGTATCCGCAACGATTTATTCTTATAAATCTTAAAAACTTTGTTAATTTCATTTAATAAAAGAGCTTTTAGACGTTGGAAGATCTTCATTTAAAATGTTTATAATTAACTTATAGTACATAGAATACATTTTTTATAAATAAGCAACAAAACGTTCAAGTAGATTAGCCCGTTCCTAACAATGAGGTGCTTAGCGAGGATTATTACACAACAAAGTTGCATTGAGACATGATGATTTCCTCATTTATTTACAGTCATTTGAAAATTATGTACACTAATGCTACGCTGCAAAAATAGGCGGTGTGGTGGTAACAAACAGATGATATTAAATAAAATACGTACCATCAGTAATTTGCATGGTTTAAATTATTTCAATGGTAAGCTTTATAATTATATGCAAGAGACTGCACAAAGATAAAAATAGAATTTGTTTACTTGTTATACGTTTTGTTTCATTTGTAAAGTAAAATTACTTTCAAGTTTGGTATCAACAAGGACTCCAAATTGATTCTATACGATAAAAAAATATTAACAAAGATGATGAAGTTTTCAATCTTATCTAAAGCTAAGTAACGTTGATATCTAATAGGAAAATATTTGATGTACGATAATCTATGTAAGCTATATAATGAGAACTATTAGTATTACATTTGTATTTATTAGTAGAACCGAGACGTAGCCGCTTACAGTGAGCCTCGATAAGATGGTCAAAGTGACCTAAAGAGCAATGGAAAGGAATATGCTCGGGGTTTTCCTACGTTACCAAATTAGATACAAAAAGATCCTTATGGAAACTAAAGGCACTGACATACCTCAAAAGGTTGCTAGTCTTAAGTGGCAATAGGCCGGCATATTTCTCGAAGGGCTAACGTCCTTTGGGGCGGAAAAGTCATCGAGTGGCGGCCACGTGCCCGTCGACACAGCGTAGATGGGCCCTCCGCAAGGTGAATCGATAATATGGCAGGACCGAACGGTGTGGAAATCCTTAAGGGAGGCCTATGTTCAGCAGTGGGTTACTGTCGGCTGATGATAATATATGATAAGGTGTACTATTCTGTTTTGATAACACGAGCTATTTTTTCCGTGGTAAGTTTAGAAATAGAGAAAAATGTAGTTAGCTGATAATCCATAAATGTTTATCTTGCATTGCATTTATTTAAAAAATATGTACATACCTCTATGTAATCTAAAGCAGATTGATATGGTTCGTATGGCTCACTATTACGCTTCCTCGGCAATTTGTCAGTTCTTTCTAACACGATATCAGCGAGGCAATATTTATTTTTCAAGTGAGGATGCGTGTCGTACCAAGACGACTCCATACACTGATCGAAATTACCCAGGTGATACCGGTTCCCATAAAGAAGTGCTTGCGGTTCCGAAGAAATGGAATCCCATTCTGTTAAAGAAATATTTATCAAAAATAAATATGAAACGGACGTGAGAAACAAATACGTAATTATTTATTTTATTTAAAGCATTAATGGATGATAACTTGAACATAGGAGGAACTAATGCCAAATAGTACTCTCCCAAGCCAGTCTACTTAAGAGTTGAGCAGAGATATATAGGTATAGGGGAGTGCAGGAAATTTGTAAAAAAATATGTATGGAGAAATAGAGAAAATATGATGATAAACAAATATAGAAGTTATATACATTAAAACAACCGATAAGATATTTGACAAAGAACTAATATAAATGACTCTACTAAATACTATAGTAAACAGAAGGCAAAACTGTTATGGCATCTAGTTGTACATAATGTATAAAAGAAACAAGTCGAAGTGCTGCCAGAATTTAGTATCTATATGAAGTTTAGGTAGTTTGATAGGCTACTTTTATCCCGCAATCATTAGTGTAACTCCAAGCGATATTTTAAAACGTTATTAGTAAATTTTGTAGATGCAATTGAACCATTCTGGTGACCAATTAAGGTACCGGTACCTTTCTACGGAACTAAAGTCCCAAGATGTGGGACATTGAAACCATCTTTATCTGCTGAACAAAAAGCTAGATAAACGCACAATCATTTCGTTTTTAATGCCAATCCCGAGTCAGAATATTTAAATTACTATTAATTTATATCAATTTTATTTTAAATTGATGGCACATACTTTTTTAACTTTTTACAATACAATTCTAACAAGGCTGAATTGGCAAATAAGTAATGATAAAGTTATATTGGTTTCTTTCGTAACATTGGTTATTATCACTGCCAGTTATTACTTGAGAAACGAAAATGTACAATAATAAATAATGGTACAATCAGGATGACGATTAATAATTATATTATTGTATATGTAGTATTGAAACAGTCAAAAGGAGGTAAAAAAATGGGTAGGTACTAAGTATGCGAAAACTTTTTTATACTCTTCCAAACCGAACTTTTGATAATGGTAAGATATTCGTCAATTAAAACCGTAACCAGTAGGAAAAAAAGAACCTAAGTAGTTTTTTATATTGAAATTCGAATTCTGTTCGTTAAGATACGAACACATATTTTTGATTACGAGTACATTCTCATGGTCCACTTATACCATTTAAGATCTACGAATTTAGCCGATGTCACTTTACGTGCACTTTGAGATAAACTGTCTCTGTATTTAAAATAACCTAATATATAACAGTTTAACTTACGCCAAACAGCCCATAGCGTGAAATTCTGTAAATTTTGCAAAACTCGCAGTGTTTGATTTAAACAAGGAGTCTCCTCCAAGGACCAGTTTTGATTTTTCAATGCGTATATCACATCGTCCAAATATATTCCGCGCTCATCTTCCGTGAATGTTTTCAACGTTTCGTGTTTCCTCTCGTGTAATTTAAAAATCGTGTCATTCGACGACTCTGTTACATTTTTCGCATTCGCTCCTTGAGTTATAATGTAACCACGAACGCTGTATGAAATCGATACGAAAAATATAAAGAGAGCGTACTTCATGGTTCTTGTTAACATGCCGTTTCTTGACTGAATAGAAGTTTCGAAGGTCTTTTCTTATAAGCGATTAATTTTGCACAATGATGCCCGGCAATAATTAGAGCCATGGGTAATTATCTATTGTATTTCTTTTTACACTTTAAGATGGTATGATGTGGGTGGATACTTTGATAATATGGCATAAAACACACAGTTATATTAAATTTATACTACAGAAAATAAAGATTATACACTCCCGAACCAATGTATTCATATTTTTAATTTATCTTTTGTTATATATGAATGAATATATATTTATACCATTGCAAATCAGGTCACTACACAGATTCAGGTCTGTTTGTAGTCAATGACTTAATTATATAGCACCTAATATCCTCTATAGAACACGAAACCGTTACTACTAAAGTAGAACGGCTTAATTAAAAATTGTCTTGTGTTAGTCCACACAATGATAAGTAATCACGCTGACAATGCTGCTGCTCTGGCACCTAACGCGCACGACATAAACATGCGCTAGCGCTCGCTAATGTACACTTAGCGACATCTATACGTAATGGGGAGAAACAAAATGGCAATTCCAACTCTTCCTGGTTTGAAAGTTTGT
>DWQX01000052.1:0-71639 GCA_018245475.1 Pharmacophagus antenor
CATATATATATAATATTATATATATATTTACCAAATAAAATTATTTCTTATTAACAGAGTCTCCTCCATTGCGAAACAGCCACAAATTCTCAACATAGCCGAAATATGGCAATTGGAAAATAGATTTGTAAATGGTCCAATTTTACCTTATGTTTTATTCATAAAATTATATTTCAACGTATGAGTCAATAATACATTTACCATTTTATTGTAAATGGGTCAAAATCGTTTACATGTAATATGAAGCAATACTGGTTTCAATTTATGAACCTTGATAACTCCTAATTCTAACTATGGTAATCTAGTAAAATAAGATTACATGTCACTTTATTACATCTGATGATTGTTTCATAATTACAAAAATTAGACCATCCACAGAACGAATGACCAAAAACTATATGAAATTGACACTAAACGTCAACGAGGAGTCTACACAACACTTTAACATGACTGATCCTCAAAAATAGTATAAAATATATCACAGCAATTTTAGCCCAAACAGATATTTAAAATCAGTGTGAGATCGAAGAATAATCCATCATAGGGATAGAGAAATAAACATGTATCTGAACATGTGCAAACCTGTTTTCTTATCTAATACCAGCCATTTATGAATATTACATGGAGGATAAAAAAATGGCAAATAACATTTTCATTAACGAAATTATTAGTGACGACATTATATTATGTTAGATACATAAAAACAGTAGCGTTTTACAGGCGCAGAATAAAAGAAATGGGCTATCATGAGTGGAGTGACTGGCAACGGATGAGTGAGTGCCGAAGAGTAGCTAGCTGCTAGCTTGGCGGGTAATAAATAAAGGCGGTCAGAATAGCAAAGGTCAGCACTAAGTGGACAGCGCAATTTTCAGCGCTTCCTGATGTTCACTGCTTAACTGCATGATGCAAGAGTTGAATAATTCAGCATTACTCTGGAAAAGAAAAACAAATTATTGGCAATTTGTTGTTTTGATTTTGATAAATAGATATCGACCTACGTTTTAAAAGATAACTAATTTGAATAATTTAATAATGTTCTGTACGAAGGCTGTCATCTCATGACATTTAAGTACATAATGGCCCATGAATGATTTAAAAATCACCTGTATTTGTCGTGCGAGCGCCACCATCTGGCTGTACACTGGGTTGTCAGTGGGTACAGCGTCACGCAGAAATGCCTCGGCGAGCGTGGCGATCACGCGCTGCGGGGCGTCGGGCGTGGCCAGCGCGGCGTGCCCGCCCGCCGCGAGCTCGCACAGCAGCGAATACACATGGGGCGCTTCCTCAACGTCTTCGACCACAGGAAGCCATGTTAACCTGTTCAGTCATTTAGTGCTCCAATGAGTTTAAGTAAGGTTATGATTAAAGTTATTGTTATTATTGTAATTGTTCTACGTTAAACATGTAATAAAGAAAGATATAATAATATAAGAAAACCTATTGATAAAAATAATGACAAAGGTAAAACAAAACAAGAATATTTTTTTATGAAACGAAAATATCATTTTACTAACCAATGTGTGATAAGTTGATCTCTATCGACTTGCGAGTGATTGTATTTGATGATTTTAGCAACTGCAGAGATAGCATTTTCAGTTGCGTTAAGATTCTCCACGTTGCGCGAATCTGGAGCATTAACTACATCGGCCAGCAGTCTCGCTGCCCGAGCACAGGCGGGCGCGAACTGCACGCCCCCGAATTGGGCCAGCACACCGCAACCGTAAGCTGCCGCCTGCCGGACCTCAGCTTCGGGCGCTAAGAGACCGCTTAACATCGGCTCCAGGAATACGTCTTGATATTTTATGCAAGCAGGACCTAAAGAAACAAAAGTTAGAAACTTGGTTGTTCTATCAGTTATGTAGTTTTCAATGTATTGGTATATTCTACGTCCAAATTAATTAGGTTAACCCTATCACTTCAATCCAATCTAATATCTAAATATCCAAGTAAATGTTTTACTATATCAATGCTTTTAATCAAGTTACGTTTGGTTAACATTGATACCCCTTAATCCAATATAAAATGTCCTGTGATTGGGCATACTAGTATTTTGGCAATTCCTACTGTGATTAGGTTCCTATACTTACTTAGTTTGTTCAAATAGGAAAGTTTTTATCTTCCTCAAATAAAAAATCTTTTTCAAAAGGGTTAATTACCAAATATAATAAAAATTTAATTTACCTCCAAATTCAATAACGTCATCGAAAATACAAATTGCCCATTGTTTGTCAGCATATGGACGTCCAGGAGATAGGAGTTGAATAAGATGTGGCAGCAAAGAATCGAGTTGTGGAAAAAAACTTTCGCGATAGGCAATCATGAGGGCATGCAATACATCTGCTACCCGGGACAACCCATATACATCTTCATTGTCTTCATCTGCCAATTGCTCTTCAACTACCTATGGGAAGAAATAAGACGTAGCAGTTCTTACATTAATTTAAGAAATAAAAACATCAAAAATTAAGTTTGTTAGGTTCCTATTGAATTTCTGCCAATTATTTATCAAAGAAAGTCAATTATTATATAGAACTAAAATGATGATGAGGACAGTAAAACTAAACACTATATCTGCCGCCGACAATCGTTTTGTGTCTCCGAAAGAAAAACATAAAACAAACGCTATGAACTATAATTCGTACTTCATCGTAGTTTTTATGGAGAATTTAAGAAGCAAATGTTTCATAAGCATCATAAATAAATTGAAAAAAATAATAAAAAATAAATAACATCAAATAACACTGGTAAAAATGTGTATTAATGAGAATACCTCGTCGTAATCCTCGTCAGCGCGTTTTTGCCTTCGTTCAGAGGCTCGTTTGAAATGTTCAGTGAGAAGTTTATTCAGAATGCGTAACACTTCGGCCATACTCTCATCTGACAAGCAGCCAGTTCCCAAAAGTTCAATACACTAAAAAATAATTATTTGTTAGATATTAATTACGTTAGATATGCATAGTAGCTTATTTTAATTATTGTTTATTCAGGTAATACACATTATGGTATTCTTTTTAAATATCAAAAGGAACAGAATCATATCCAATTACATAATACCAAATCAATTAAAAACATCTCACCTTAGCCAAACTGTTTAAAAGTTCCACTTGAACCTCCTGTTCAGGCTCGGAATCTATTGCCTGCAGCAATTCGGGCAATATGTACGCCCACATGCCCTGTATATATTGCGGGCCACGGGTGCGGGCACACTCCAACAAGTACGGCAGGGACTCCGCTGCGGCGGTGCGTACGTTGTCGTGAAAATAAAACTTCAACATGGGCACCATTAGTTTAACTACATCCTCGGCGTAGTCAGCAAACGCCTCCTTTAATTCGCGCGCGTAACATACTAACATGTCACAGGCAGATGCTTTATCTTCAAGACCTAGATAAAACATTGTCTATTAAATTCAATTGTTTGTTCTTTACTGTACTATAAACAAAAATTAAAAAATACAGAAAGCATAAATATTTTTAACTAATTACTTTTTTGATAAACAGTCATTTAATCAAAAGTAACGACGTATGAGCATGGCACTAATTTAAAATATATATTACTTTCCACTTTATGATAATCAACATGAAAGTTAAAATTATTGTAGTAAATATTTACCTGCAGTTTTAATGCCAAAGTTCTGTTGTTCGCCCAGAGTAACAAAATGCCAGTCAAGGTCACCTTCAACAATCTTAATTTCATCATTGTCGAGTAAAGCCACTTCCGGCTTCATTGCCGCGGTACGCATTACTGGTTCCATAACCATAGGCAGATAACGAGCAAACTTCTTGCCTAAGTACACAAAAATAATTTCTAAGTTATAATAACAATATATAAATACAATGTATTAAAATTAACATACTGCTACATTATAAAAAATTATTACGGCAGTAATAATTTTGATAAAAAAGGGACGCCAGTCTATCTCCGATTCCATTTCAGTACAAATGTAAGAAAGACGTATATGTACACGTCTAGAGAAGAGATGTTTTCTTTTAATCAAAATAACCTCGAATACACATACTGTGTTAATAATAGATTTTTTTACCCATTATCCTGCAAATTCTTGACCATGCAGAAATGAGGAAGGATGTTTGCGGATCATCAGGAGGTAGTTGTTCACCCTCAGTGTGCGTCTTTAAAAGAAGGTCCATTACTTCAGAAGCATCTGACATGAATTTTTCTTCACCTACTGCCAGCCCTAAAATGAGAACATATACAATTTTAACTGATAATAATAAGCAATTTAATGTTTTTTTTTTTAATCCAACTATTTATAATATTATAAGACAAGCGTCTATGTACTTTATTACATTTAAATTGACTACTCAATTAACTAACCTATAAGACTGACACATTCAATAGTTTTTCCACGGAGCGTCTTTAATTCCTCTGTGGTCGCATTAGCAATAATATACTTAAGGCACGGCATCAAATGATCATAATATTGTACAAAATCTTTCTCTACTGTGTCAGCTACAGAGGCAATTGTAGTCACAATCTGTTCAAGTACAAGCTTGGTTCCTCGCTCCACCAACTGCAAACAAATTAAAAATGTCATTAGCCTTATAAGAAATAAATTAAAAAAAAATATTTGAATTATTCTTTATGTGTGTGAACTGAGATCCCTGACTTTCTATACAATATAGAGAAAGGAAGCAATTGCCACAAATACTTTACCAATGTTATGGAGGTAACAAAATCAGAGAAAAGAGTTTGTCACTAACGAACATTGGCGTACAAGATAATTAAGTACTGCCCATTTCTACTGTCGAACACTAGTATGAAAATATAAAAATAACAGGATATCAGATATCAACTTAAGACATGAGCACAATCGGTATTCCAGTATTTTATAATGCCTGCATTATTTGCCTTTATTTTTTTTAGATATGAGGCATAAGAACGACTGGTTCAACTGACGGTAAGAGATCAGCGTTGTCCATAGAAAACTGTAGCAGTCGGGCAGTCGCACCTGCAGTACCGATCTTTAGGATTGGAGTAGGCTCTTTTCTTGAAGTGCCAATCGAATCAGGCTGGAAATATCGCTGATGACTTGATTCCACAGGGTACTTGTTGGTGGTAGTTTTGTTTTAAATACACAATGGAAGATTGCCAGTCGTCCAGGCGGTGAGGATGGAAAGTTGGTGTTGTGTACTACGATGGTGAAATACAGCGGCTGGAATCAATCTGAACAATTTCTCCGAACCCTACCCCTTCTGTCTAGGCGATCTGAAAGAACCTGGTCAAGCTGCTCTGTGTTAAGTGGTCGAATGGAAGAAACTGGTACCGAGGTGGGCCCGCTCAGAGATAGGAGCAGTATTCCATATAGTGCCAACATTATGTCTTATAAAGAAGCATACATGAAGCAGGAGAGAAATACTGTCCCACTTCATAGACCCCATCCAGCTCTTTTAAAGCCATCTTGGCCGTGTCTCCCAGACGACCAGGAACATAGACCTGCACAGTGACTTTCGCCTTCTTACGATTCAACAGTTCATCAATGACTGTGCTCTCATACATTTCGAAGAGGATACCCCACTAAATTGATCGTGAATACAGTCAACTATGTGCAGATTCCAAATCCACACTTATCCAGACGTCGTCCGCGTAATGTGTTAGTTAATCTCGATGCAAGGGTCAGGTCAGACAGAGACAACGCTCAAACTATCAATTTGATGCACAACACCACATGCACCTACAATACCAGTCACCGACACACCTCAATCGTCGCCCATCTCGCTAGCTGACGAGCCAGACGGAAATAAAACTCGCACACCGCGTACACTCGTTACACCCGAATACCCCGGGCGCTTCTCGCCCCCGCGTATTGTGTCACAGGAGAACGTTAGTCGCGGTTAGGGCCCGCGCCCCGACTTTGACTATCACGTAACTTGCCACTTGACAGCGCAAACTTCACCGAACCTAGCAGCAGCAGCAGTGCCAGAAGACCATGGAATTATATTTACTCGATATGTCAATGTCAAGGATTCCAATCCTTGTTGATGCCATAAGGGCAGTGTTTGCAAAATGAGGGAAAAAGACCAAGGGATTTTTTTTGGTGGTAAACGCGCGAACTTGGGACTTTCTGGGATTGAAATCGACTAGGTTTAATAGTCCCTAGTCGGGGACCTTGCATGACAGAGCCACAACTTCTGAGATAAGTTTTTGGCATTCTTCAATACTTTCCCGAGACTTATTGGCCTGGCAGGTGCCAAGGTCGTCCATAGTGCTGTCATCTAGGGGCGGTACTCCCATACAAGCCCGATAGCCCATCATACCTCATTTAAACGATATAGTACTTTAAATTAATTAATCATAATTACTACAAGGTCTAAACCAAAATACATATATAAAAAAAAATCACGTCATGTATTAATATTTTTTTATGTAGACGCGTACACAAGGCCTGGCTTTGCCATGTAGGCAAACCCCTGCTGTCATCCAAATAGCAATGTATATTGCGAATTTGCAAAATGTCATTAATATGCAGAAGAAATAGTGTAGGCGACAACATGTAACTTTGTGGAACACCAGCATTTACAAGTTTGAGAATTGAGCATGCTCAGTCAACAACGTTTATAATGCTTTAGTTCGCGGGAAAGCTGGTGATCCATTTACATAGATTGTCAGGAAGTCCATAAAACAGAAACTTTTACCACAAAATCGAGTTATCTATTCTCTCTTCTCATTACTTCCTGCATTTGAAAAATTAACCAACTTACTTCTTTGAACTTGGCAGTTAAAATAACTTCTAGTTTGTTCATCAAAGGACCAAGATATTGAGTCAAAATTGGTTTTGGACAATCCTCACTAAAGTTGACCAAAGCAGCGGCTGCATGGGCCTTAAAAAGACAAAATAAATGTTTAATGTCATTGTTTAATGATAAGTTTTCATAACTGCGACTCTTGCATCAAATTGTATCAATGTGTATAATATTTTACATATTTGACATCAATATTTACCTGTACACGGGGATTGGCACTATCATCCAGTACTAACAAAAGACCAGGTACAACTTTGCTGTGGAATTTCTTTTCAAAGATAGGGGCAAAATCAGTTGACATTTGTCCAATTGCATTACATGCTGCATAGCGGACTCTAGGATGCTGTAATAAATTTAGTTACAAGATAAAATAATATCAAATTCATTATGTAATATTATTTTTCTTTACATTTAATACAATTTATTTATTATTTATTTGACTTGTGTGAATTAACACTTACTGGATCCGTGAGGTAAGTGAGCACAGCAGAAACTACTTGGTCAAGCATCTGTTCCATTTGTTTATGGCAGCCTTCTCCAGCAGATGAAACAGCCATGAGAGCTGCATGCCTTTTTCTCCAATCTTCAGAGTTCAACATTTCAGGTACTTGACCCACTATTAATCCCAACATTATCTTACCTCCTAGACCACAACACATGCGGTCCAGAGCAGATTCGGCTGTTACGTAATTCCTAAAAATATATAAATCCTTAAGTTCCCTTTTTTAATTATCTAAATTATGTTTTCCACTAAATAGAAACATGTGATTGAGAGACTGACATGCAGATATATAATGAATAAAGAATGCTAATTATCTCAATATTAATTTAGTAAGAGTAATCCTGGTAAAAACATTTCAGGAAATTTTTACCGTATTGGAAACCTTACATCTTAAAATTATAATTATTAAGAAATTGCATAAATGATTAATCTTTTTCTTAACATTAGTTCCTTGAATTAATATTTGTTACTACATATTTTATATAGCAAACAATTGTATATTAATGCTTGTAATTAAACATAAATTTTTTCCAACAACAAAAAATTCATTGATTTTATCACAATTTGATCTCCAATTAGCAAACTCAAAATTAAACTCTCTTATTTTCCCCACCCATAACGTAATATCAATAATCTGGTACAAACTGTTACTAACGATTCGTTATCATCATCGGCGACGTCGTCCTGGACTGCCCAATCAGGCTCGTCGTCGAGCTCGCACATCATGGCAAGTACTAGGGGCGTGAGCCTGCGAATCGCGCCCGGAACCTGCTTCCGTACCATGGCGGGTGCGGTCTCACAAAGAGTCACCAAAACTTCCAGTGCTAGTTGCCGCCAATTGTCGTCCGCGTCGGTATCACCGATAACCTATTTACAATAATCAATTATTTAATTACTTCAACAGGGTGCCAAGAATATGAAATTCTACTACAACTTATAAAATTGCCAACATTAACTTTTTAAGACATAATAAGCTAATAAATTAATGTAAACTAATATTTGTGTAAATATTTTTGTATTGCTTTTATATTTAAATAATACTTCCAATAAATTTATTTGATATTAACTTTTTAAAATACTGCTCCTAAACAAATGAAACTATTTTGTAAAAACATTAGTATTTCTGATAAATCTAAGCCCTAATATTTGCACTTAAATGATTTCTAATAATGCTACATTATACAATTGGACCTATTAAAATAAAATAAAAGACATACCTTTATGGAAACTTCAAAGATTGTTTCTAGCTGTGGCCGTAAAAATTTTGGGGCAGATTCTCCCAATTCAATAAGAACTTTCAGTGCAGAGTCATCATCTGCTTTTTCTATTGACTGCACTACAAACTAATAAATGACCAATATTAAATTTCACATTATAAAATAATTACTAAATTATTTTATAATAAGTTTAAATACAAATTTGTACTGAGGGCTACTATCAAACTCTATCTTATTAAGAAGAAAGTGTTAGCGAAATCCTCAGTAAGGTACTGTTGCACATTTTGGCAATTAACACTTTTATATAGAAAAGAGCATGTAGGAGTTAATGTGCATAAAAATATGTTATTGATAGCTGGAGGTTTAAATATCTACTAACTTGCATAAATGGCAGTAATAGGTCACTAAAATGTTTCTGTATAGCAGGTTCCTTGTCATGCAACAATATGAAGGCTCCCACAGCTTTTACGGCTTGCATACGTAACGCTTCCGACTCAGTAGGTTGCAGTGATGATAACAACATTTGTTTAATAACATCTAAATTTTCATTTTGTCTATTCCCAAATACTCCAGGCACTGATCTGTGTAAAACGTATGCTTTTAAATAGTGTAGAGTATTGTATTAATGTACTCATTCATTCGTGAAAGAATTAAGCAATATAAAAATTAAAGTCAAGTTACTCATAAATTTAATACAAAATATTGCTTTAAAAATTTAAACTTAATAAATACAATTTTAACCTTATTATTTCAAACCAAACACTTACGTAAACATTCTAATTCCAGCCTCTTTAATATCAGGATCCTGTGAACTTGCACATTGAAACATAAATTGGAGAAATTCAGGCCATTGATTCACTCCATCATCATCTATGTGATTTCGGGCAAGCTCAGATACTACATCACAAATCTAAAATAAACAGTAGTTTTGTGAGTAAATTCATGAATCACAGCCATGTCTGTTAATACATGTGAAATAAAAAGCCAAGTATTAAAGCTAATAATTTATCACTATTTTGGGATCTCTTAACCCTTTAACTGTTTATGTCGAGTAAACTTGACGTGAAGATAAAAAAGAAATGCATTTGTATTATTAACGAATGAAAGATAATTTTTTTCCTTGAAAAAGTGCAAATAAAGAACTTTTAAAAAAATTACATTTTAGAATATGGCAAGGAAAAGAATAAAAAAAAATATGGAAAATTAAACTATTTTGATCATTATAATGAAATATATCGAAAAAACTATTGAACTCCATTCTGATAATTCATCAAATATGTCTTCACTTGGTCGTCCAGCTGCAGCTAAACCATTACGATTAGTTGGAAAGCATTTTCCTGACTTAGTACCAAGTACAAAAGCAAAATCAAATCCTACACACAGATGTTAATACTGTTAATAAAATAATACTAGAAGAGAATCCAGATATTGGTGCCCCAATATGCAAGGTAGCATTATGTGCTGCACCTTCCTTTAAAAACTATCATTGCCATTAGTTTTATAACTAAGATTTCTTGAATTCAGTTGGTCTTTTATTGCTTGTTTTCATTCCTATAATGCCTTAATGTTATCTTTATGTAATATTTTTTTATCAATGAAATAAATTTTGTTTGTTAACAATGAATAAAAACATATATTTTCTAAAAAAAACCAACACGCAACATTTGATTTTTAATCAATATTACCTACTTTTATAGATTTAATATTTTACTCTGTTTAAGTCAAGTATACTCATCTTCACTGGAAAATAATTAAGCAGGCAGGGAAAGTTTTTCGAAACAAAATTCAACAGTTAAAGGGTTAAAAAAATAAAAGTGGAATATTTTTAGGAACTTACTTTTAAAAATGTTAAAATTTTTATTTGACCAAAACAAATGAATGTGTAAAAGTATATAACTAACCTTTCTACGTAACTGGGTGCTAACATTCATTTGTAATGTAAAAAGTAATTGTTCTCTAAGCATAGCCTGTTGATCAAATGGTAGTTTAGGGAAAAATTCAAAGAATTCTGCATTGAGAAGACGCCGCAACAATACTGCAGCTGTCTGTCTAGGTTCTTCACCAATGTCTCCATTTTGGATAGCTCCCACTAGATGTACTACTTTTGTTTCGGTGGCAATGTTGTTATATGCGTCCTATTTAGAACACAAAGATTTTATAAATTGTCTTCTAATTGTAAGAAAATATGAACAGAAATGAGATATTCTTAATATGTATTTTAAAATATAATATAATAGATTTACAGGTATCAATATAAATAGTGGTATGAATTGCTACTAGGTGAATATAATATATTGAAAACCTCAATGTTAATGTTAAGATATACATAAGATAGTAAAATATAATAGACACTATAAATATTTTTTGTTTCTATTAATTTAATAATTAAAAATTAAATTAAAGCTATAATTACACCTCACATTTAATAATCATCTAGATTGGTAACTAGTACAAAATCTCATATCAGTATTAATGTGAGGACTCGCCTCAGTTTATAAAATAATCTCTAAATTTTATAAAAAGGAAACTAAAAATGATGTAATAAAGACTAAACCAGTAAACACATTTTAAAAAAGTAAGGTAGTTTTCAATTTATACCACTATAAAAAAATTACTGTGGAATTTATGTTTACTTTTTTAGCATTTTTTTACAACATATAATATTTTTTTAAACATAATGAGCAAAAACCTAAATAATATTTTAAGTTATAAAGTTATAATTTCATAAACAAGAAAAAATTATTTAAATTTAATAATTTAATTCTAGTAGTTGAACGGCTGTTTAGACAGAAGAAAAAGTTAGAATTTATGTCAATGTTTACATATAATACAACTAGAATTTAACAAAAAAAAAACTTGTTCTTTAAAGATATAACCAGTAAAAAGTTTTTTTTATTATAGGATATTGTTATTATTACCATGTTATTGGTTTCTAGGCAGCATAGGTTCGTTATTAAACAATCACTATTGAATTTGATTGCAGTATAAGTAAAAAACATAAAGGAGCTTTTGCACTTATAATGCCTATCAATGAAATTGAAAAATTTCCAAAAAACTGGTAGTCTATCTATAAATAAGGTCATGTTTTGCAGTTATTTTCCTATCACTTTGCATTAGAGGCAATTCCAATTTTTTTAATTGGTATAATCTCAAAAAAAATTTATAGGAATTTGTGTACTTAAAGAAAACGCTTTAATAAATTCACAATCATAATAGAAACTTTTTAATAACAATTTATAATATTTTTATTCGGTGTGAATAAATAGTAAATTGTAAAAATGTATTTGTGTACTCTAGACATAAATTTCTGATGTTAATGTTAAAATTTTATGTATTATATATTTTAAAGAATCTTAAAAATGCTTCATCAATGGACAAACACCATAAATCTGCTACATTTTCCTTGGAAATAAAACAAGGCCTTGTCTATTTCATAACAACAATGTGTAGATTAAAAAAAGTTTAATTGCCTGGAGTTAAGAATGTAGTCTCATAATTGGCAGTGTACTTATAGTCCTGCTAGGAAACAGGACCAGCCACAGTAAATTATTCTCATGTTATGTAAAATAGTTGAAAAAAAGGTGATCCTCTGGATCAATATGCACCACCATGGAACCTACTGTTTCATAAAATTAATATTATATAAAACAAGACAATCATCATTAGCAACTCTTAAATATACATATTTAAATTCGATTTAATGACCTAATAGGTTTTTGCCGTGATAATAGAAAAGTGATAAAGTAATCACTTAGGAGTCATTAATTTTTTTTTATTTTCAAAATTTTAAATAATAGTTTAAGTAAAAAGGTAATAAGTGGTCCAAGAATACAATAATATAGTTCACATGTGTAAACAAAGTTTCCATAAAATATAATTAACACTTTTTGGTTAGGTAACTATAGTTTAATTGTCTTGTTTGTTGGCATTTAAAAGCTTTTTACAATAAACAAATAAACTAATAATATTTCTATCAGGTAATTTTAAACTTTTATATATTATAACTCAACATTTATACGGAAAGTACAACATTTAGAAGTAAAAAGGTAATTTTCTGGTCAGCCAAGTGATTGAGGTTGTACTGCATTTAATTTGAAAATATAAACGAATTAAAAAACCGACAACAGGAACAGTGTATTAGTGCACATGTCGAGATTTTGTTAATTATAAGGTAAGTAAAGTGTATAATCGGCATATTATTTGCACATACGTGTATAAATTACAGCTTATGTAGACAAAATTGCAAGTAATATTGTGTGCTAGCAGTTTTATAATAATACTACTCCATGACCACGTTTTGACACGAGGCCACAACGCCTCGTTTTCAGTTAATACGTAATAAAACAATATCACTTCGACAAACCACGGAGCAATATTTTAAATATTATTTAATACTCACTTCAGATTGCTGCCTGATGTCATTGTCTGTAGATAACAACGTATTTAGTAATTGGTAAAACTGAGCTTGATCTCCTGCCATGATGAACCTCTTCAAAAAGGCCCAATTTTTTTTCATTAAATAAAATGCGGCCGGTCACTGTTCCATTGTGTTGCCAGTGTTATTAATAATTGTCTTTAAATTTTTTTTATTAAGATATCTTAAATTGATTAATATATATACATATACCTATGAATATAATTAATATTCAAAGGACAATTAAATACGATTAAAATAATATTAGTTATAAAAAGCATTTATAACGAAATTAAACATGTAAACGTCATTTACTTCCTTAATTTTTTTAAATTTGGTAAATTTTGGCGGGAAATAGACAAGTGAGTTACCGTATGTATTATTGCTTATTTATTTTTCTGTAATAATTTTAAAAAAGAAATAATTTATTAGAATAAATTTGCAGTATTTTATAATATTAAGAAACCTTAAACTAAATTTAAGTCGATTAAATTTAATTAAATTTGGGTAAGAATGGCCTTTTTTTTTCATGTTATTACCAACAAATCTATATTTTATACAGATATCACAAATATATTTCATTTATACTATCGGTTATTTGCTGATATTCGTCATCAATTTTACCCGATATAGAGTGACAATGAGGCCATAGATCGTAAAGCAGGCTCGTTCACTATACTTTAGATCTCTCAAATATACCTACTGGAATTCAGCAATTCTGTTGTTACAGATTAATATTAAGAGTTACAGCAAGCTAGGCGGATTTCGCAAGATTTGATACCCTTCATCCCTTAGCGTTAAGAGTGAAAGAAATCGTGATGAAAGAGAAAGGAATGGAAGGGAAATTAGATTGGGTGAAAGCGCACGTGGGGATGGAGAGGAATGAAAAGGCGGTGGTGATGTGGCCCTAAAGAATAAAAGGAAACCCGTGTACGAGGAGTGTCTAGTTTCATTCATCAAGCGACAACTCAAGCTGATCCTGCGGTGGACTAGACCGTGTTCCACTTGATCACCTGCAGTTCCGTATACGGAGGGAAGCGTTGTAATTTTGTAATGTTAATAGGAAAGAAAATAGACGTAATTAACATCGCTTTGCTGATAAGTGAGTATGAAAGCCGAATGATATTTTTAAAATTTTGCAAAAAAGTGATTGGAAAAACGATAAAAATCAAAAAACAAAAAAGTATAACTAGTGAAATAAAGGTAAATGTGTACAAAACAAGGTATTAAAAATGAGAAAAGAAAATAAAATTATAAAAATATATGTAGAATTTAAGAAATGTGATAATTAGGATAAAAATGTAAATTACTATGTAAAATAAATACTAAAAGGGAAATATAAATAAATAAATCAGTTGTCCCTCTTTATTTAATCGCGATATATGTAAGAAGAAATTAGGATGTGGTATGAAAAGAACAGAGATACGAAAGCAAGAAAATAAAACTATGAATAAAGAAGGAATGGATGCGTGAATAAGAAATAAAAAAAATAATTATTAACAGAAGACTAGGCACTGTTACAACGCAATAAGGGTGAACGCGTATAAAAAAAGATAAAAAGCTAGGTGGACTACAAAAGACCTTATGATCATTAATAAGACTACACAACACTTGTGGCGCAGGAATTTAAGTTGTGACCACTATGTTACTACGCAAGTTTTAAACAATTACGCTACAGAGGCAATCAAAAAAGTTGTATTTCTGGAATATAGATCTGGAAGTAGTAAACAATGCTTTAGCGATTTACTTAATAAAACTATAAAGTAAAATTAAAATAGAACTATGTTATAACATAATAAGTCTTGCACATGTATGTTTTACTCTATACGTTACATATATAAGATGTAGTAAACCTAATGTAACTAGCTACATTTCGAATGTATTTTGTTATCTAATAACAAAAATCATTATTTGGCCTTTTATAAATACCTTATTTATGCAAATAAAATAATGTTAAAAACAAACGTCAGCCAGGAAAATGATTAGGGCAACATTTGTGTGACAGTTATGCTTATAGTGGTATACGTTACAATTGTACAAAGTGACATTTTCATGTGCTTTCCGTGGAAATTATTGTTGTTTTCACGTTTTAAGAAATAGTAAATAAAATGTGTCAAGAATTTTTAAGAATATACAAAATATTTTAAACCCATTTTGCGACTGAAAATTAGAAATGGTAAAAAAATATTTAAATATTTCATTTTTATCACAAAATGAAGTTGCAATTTTTTTTTCTACAGGCTAGTTCTATAATTGTAGCTGGTTTGGGCATGGCAGCGGTCGGGTTTGCTGGTCGATATTTATTGAAACAAATGCCAAATGCGTCTATGAAATTTGCTGATGCTGTAAAAAATTTGCCCAAATTTGATACCGAGACATTGGCTAATTCTAAATATTATAAAGGAGGTTTTGAACCTAAAATGACAAAAAGAGAGGCAGCACTTATATTGGGCATTAGCCCCACAGCTAGTAAAACTAAGGTTTGTACTACTATTAGTTAATATTAAAATAAATAATTTGTGCATGTGATTGCTTGAAAGATATTATAATACTTACTACTATAAAATATATAAGCAAATCTATCTGAACCTACAAAAACTTCAATCAATTATTATGAGACCTCTGTGCAAAAATTAAATAATTATGTGACAAACATTTCTGTAAAAGTATATTATTTTTAGATCAGAGAGGCTCACAGAAGAGTAATGTTACTTAATCACCCTGATCGAGGAGGATCACCACTTATAGCTGCAAAAATCAATGAGGCAAAGGATGTTTTAGAAGGTGGTAAATAATAGAAGAATACATTTTAGAAAATCATATGGAAATGTTAGGGTTTAAATTAGACTATTAGTATTCCTCTTTAGATCAGAAGACTATAAGTGGAACTTAAAAAATAAGATATATGTAAATATGGTCAATAAAACAGTACTTCAATTTCTAAAGTCTATTCAGTCACATTATTCTTCAAGCTCTTTAATAGATGTAATTTTTCAGGTAATTAAAACAGCACCTATACTTCTATAATCTAATCTAGTACCTTAATTTTTAGCTCCTTCATAGGTATAAGGTAAATAAAACAGTGTTTTAACTTCAATAGTCTATTCTGAAACATTAATTTTCAACCTTCCCTAAATAGATATTAATTATAATTTTTAAAATTAGGACAATAGAAGCATATTCTATGCGTAAGCAAAATGCTAATATATAAAATGCTTTTTATACATAATGCACAATTTGTTTTTGTTTTATTATAAGTATTATACATTTAAACTGAAGATACTGATTTGTAAGAGTTATTATTGAAACAGTTAATATTTAATGATAAATACATATATTTTATTGTCTTTATATTATGGAGAAACTTTTGTTATTATTTTGCATAATAAAAATACAAATGATGGTTTCTCTTAAGTTTAAAACTAAAAGCAATATAAATATCTATCTCTGGATACAATATAAGTTCTTAATTATTATTATTCCATTCTTATTTGAAACAATCTGCGACTATTTTCGATCTTGTGTACAACCATTTTAGGAAGCACTATATTATTTTGTAACATTACATTGTAGCAGTATGCACAAATATCTTCTGCACTTATAATATGATATAAAAGGCCTTTTTTAAATTCCTTTCTTTTTCTAAAAATCTATAGAAACAGATTTTGTGGGTCTATAACTTTACATCCTAAAAACCCACAGACAAATGTGTTAAAACCATACAAAATTAACATTATTACAGAAAACATTCTAAAACATGAATAGAATCAAAAGATTTTTAACTTTTACTTCCCATGACCAACTATATTATATTAAAAAAAGTACTTAAAACTTATATCTATGCATTGTTAAAGTATTTTTCTTTCTCTATTTAAATAACATTTTTGTTGATAAGAAATATTTATCATTAATGCAGCTATGAAATAGTGTCTCAGTTTAAATAAATAATTAATTATGGTATACCAATCCCTAACTTAACTGAAAATTTATAGAAATATATAGTAATAATGAGTGATGAAGTTATGATTATCACATGTAATTTCCTGTTTTATTTTAGGCTAGTTTTAGTGACAAGAGGTCTTTAATTGTTAAAGGTTCATCTTTGGCATTAAAGCAGCACCTCTATAAATTTCAGTCACAAATATGATTTGCTGGCGTTGATTACTATCAACCCTATTTAAACAAGACAAAAATCTTCTTTTAATTTTTGGGGGTAATTTTACACCAAATTTTTAATTTACAGTAAATTTAAATTTTGATAATATTTAAATGTACAAATCTTATAGCTTATTACTATACCAAGGGAATACAATAACGGATTTATTCATTTTTAATAAACTAGAATAAAGTTAATATTCTTGTTAACATGCTAAAGCAACAAGAAAATATATAGTATCTATTATTGGTACCTTTTTGTCGTTTTTTGAAGGGTCCTTTTTTTTATTTTAAAAAATGAATGAATTATATTTTATACTATTAACAAAAATAGAAATAATATAAATTCGAATATATTTAATTCTAGTAAAATTAAAATACTTCATTTTGTAAATTATAATGGATGGGAGAAAACATGCTTATTCAACAAAATGAAATCAAAACATTAAAATCTAATTTTATAATACACAAATAATAATGTGCACAATATGATTTTCATTATCACACAATGACAACAGGCGACTAAAAATGTTGGAACCTCTATTACAAAGTTTGATTTAAATATCAACGTAAACATAACATATAAAAAACAAAAAAAGGGCGCTTAGACTAGCTCAATTTGTACAAACTAATAAATTATCTATTATAATCCATGTACTTTTGTAAATTATTTGTTTACACACTGTATATGCAACACACTGAATATTCTTAGATAAGAATTTTATATAAAGCTACACTTCGACATATTTTTGCCACAATTTGAAATATGTACCTATTAGGTTTAAAGTACACCATTAAAATAGTAAACAGCTCATAATTATATCAATCACAATCATTTGATCAACATCCAATTGATAGATTGTTTAATCTTTTTTCCCGAAAATAATACAAGATCAGAGATCAAAAAAATTACGTATAGAATATTCTTTTAAGTATTTAAATAACAAACAAAAATTACACCTATGTAAGTAGTAATATAATTTGGTAATCTTTAGAAAAAAATGAGATCTAAGGTTTCTTGGTCTCATTAGTAATTATTTATCGTTGCGGTTCCTTTTTTTGTTGTTCCTGGCGTTGTTTGGCAAAACGTGCCCTCAGTTTCATTATTGTAGAATTAGAAAGTGTTCCAGGAACTTTAAAAATTGACTGAAAATAAAAGTTAAGAAATAAGAGCGCTGTCTCTTCTTTCTCTTTATTTAATACAATAGTAATGTTATATTTATCATTTGTAACATTATTAATAATGAGGTATAATTATCTAAGAAACACTTTTTATACTTAAAATGATTAAGCCTACTTCTTCTTTATGGTTGGCAACTCAGTTGTGACTCCCTGAATGTTGGGGCTGTCTAGGACGACGGTGATCACTTTCCATCAGTTGAACCACTTGCTTGTTTGCCTAATCTTCATATAAAAAAATAACAAGTATAAATATTCTTTACATTTAGTTAAGGTGGAAATGGTTTTTTTAACTTCATAAGTTTTTTATAATAAAAAAGGTTTAAAATAAAAATACTTTACCTGCATAAATTCATGACAATGCAATGCACTTGCATTTTTTACTATAGCCTTAAAGCATTCAGCCAGCGAAGTGAAGTCATTACATGCCATTATAAGTGATTTATTATTTTTTATTAAAGTTATGCATACTCTAAATAAAATTTTAGAGCCTTCATAAAATAGGCAGTCCCATATTCTTAAAACTGTTTCAATTGGAAGAACTTCCGCAAAAAGACAAACAAACCATTTTGTTGTTATAACAGCCCAAGGCAAGCCTGCAAATTTAATGTCAAGTGATTACACAATATATAATGGGAACTTACTAGATCTTAATATAGGCTGCTAAAAAGTAGTAAATGAAACCAAAAACCAAACATATATGATGCATTAATTATTACAATTGTAATATGCACAAATACAAAGTTTTAATTTTTTCCTTGATAAAAATGAATGAATAACATTAGAAGAATTTATATTACAAGATGAGAATTCTCAACTACCATTGCTTTTATCTGTATCTCTCAGTATGATTGATAAGGACTAGATGAGAAAAATAGGGAAGAATATCAGTTAATGAACGTCTTGGTTATGTACTAACGATGGATGGATGATAAGATATAATCTCTAGATTTGATGACCAAATTTTTGACAAGAGATATGAATATCTAAAAATTTTGTACAATTAACTAAGTTTAATGGAACACAACAATATATTATCACAAAAGGCATTTTAAAAACTAAATGCAGCAGACTTTAGTTATGTGATCAAATTGAAAAGTCTTGAGAAGGAAATCATCTTTAATAATAAAAGGTTAGCCACACTCAATTCTTTTTTTTTAATCTCATTACTAAAAGTTTATTATATTCATTAAATTTACAATAACTATAAATGAAACAAGTTTATACCTAAGTTTATAACATGTTGGTGTACATCAGGAGCTTTAGATTTGACAAGTTCTGATAAAACTTCAATGTCAACTATCAATCCATCCATAGTTTTTGTGTAATAGTCAGGTAAATTTTTTTCTACTAGTACTTTCAGTAACCAAAATGAAGTCTCTTCACTTTTTGTTGCCAGCAGCAGTAAACCTGAGAAAATATTATACAGTAAGCAAGTTTTTTTTGTGTTAAGTGACAATTGCTATATAAACAAATTGTTTGTCATAAGATAATAAGATGATTACAATTCTGTAAAATTTGTTAATGACAAATTTGTAGAGAAAATGTTTAATACTATTGAGTTCACAAATTATTTCTTAATGGTATTAAATGATAATATGAAAAGAAAGTAAACTATAGTTTCTATTGTTATTTCCACAGATCAAAGACACTACAATCCTGGATGTTTTAAAACTACTTGTTAACCAATCCTAAAGTCATCATATGTGTGGGTTATTAGTAATGAGACATCTTATCTTTAATATTAATAACTTCGAAATAAATTTGTTTTCTGACTAAATGATCTGTTTGATAATGTAGCTTTTGTTTTCTCCAAACACCAAAGTTATTTATACCTGCAATGTAGTTGAGCCCCTGACAATATCCAACAACCCTATTATTATGTGCATATGCAATTAGGACATTAAACAAGTGTGTCTGATGGTTGGCTTCCTTAGTAAAGTAGATATTGTCAGGGAAAGTGCGTGGTAAATCTGTTTTAACAAGGTCTACTAGCTCCTTTTCAAAGGGGCCATCTAAAATTTTTTGGTAAAGATCAGGGCATTGTTCTTTCATTTTTTCTGCCTCTGAAATAGCCATCCACACCGATGGACGATGTTCACCTAAAAATAACAAAACATTTTTTTTTATTACAAATTATCATGGAAGAGCAAGTATTTAATACAGAATTTCTTTAAAAAGATTAATAGTTGAAGAATTTTCAGTTGAAGTAGGTCAAACTAAGCTATAGAAAATGTCTAAATAATAAATAGAACTTCTACTTACTAGGTATTCCTTTTCGGACATATCTTTTAACTGTGTTTGTCCTCTTAACCGATTTTCCTTCACCAAGTAATGTAGCCCATTTTTGTGCTCGTGAGGCAAGTACTTTTAAATACACGGACATAAAATGTTCATAGCTGTCGTAGTCAAAATCTTCGTGTCTTTCAAACCCGTATTCATCAATAGCGCTAAAATTAAAACAAAATAAGACAATTTATAGATTGATATCGAAAAGTGGTATAGATTTATATCATGCTTATCACATACCTAAAGTTCGATTGAGCCATTGTAAATAAGTCGAATAAAATTCAGTGATTGAGCGTCATATTTAGTAATATAAAACTAATTGAATGTGATACATAATTTTAAAAGTTTAACGCCCTTAAAAACCTTCCTGTTGTCACCATCCCATGACAGAAATAATACTTTTATTAATTTTATTCTTAATGACAAATGACAATACAGTGTATGTATAAACTATGGAGGCAACACTGAGAAAATAGATAATGCCATACAGAAAAAAAAAACATTTGTACCATTTACTATTATATTTTATAAGTTTGCAAAAATAAAACCATCACATTTTCATTTTTATTTTAATTGCTTTTGAAATTTACGTACAGTTCTCAGTTATATATTACAATTAAAGCAAGTGCTTTCTTCTAGTTATTGTAATATTTTGCACGGCTATTCGTAGAATAAATGAAAAAATGTAATTCGTGTACGTTTCTTATATATATATATATATAAATGTTTATTGACCCTAAACATATATTATTAACATATATGTTTAGGTGAATAAATTTTCCCTCTATTTTATAGTAGATAGTAAAAGTTTTAGATTTTGGATTTGACGTTATAATGTCAAAAAAACAATTTTTAAACATCAGATTTGACAATTGAATGTTTTGTACATTTATTAAAACGTTTCTAAAATCGTAGATTTAGTTACACCATTGTTTAAGTTAAAATCATTAATTTTGTTCAACATGGGGCCGCCTCCAGTTGTCACTGGCATATCACCTAAGGAAGGTCCTCCTGGCACAAGAGTAACAATTCGTGGGGAGTTTCTAGGCATTAGTGTAACTGATTTAATCGGTATGAACAGTGATACATTAAAATGTATAAATATTTATTGATAAATAATAAACACTACTTACTTTGGCAATTTATTGTTTTTTTTTTATTAGGATTAAAAATATGTGGCTGCGACTGCCTCTTATCAGCAGAGTGGAAGAGTAAAAATAAGATTGTGGCTCGATCAGGACCGTGTAAGGGCAGGGGAGATATAATAGTCACTACAAAGTCGGGAGGTGAAGGTACTTCTACTGTGCAATTTAGAGGTGAGATATGCATGTGAAAATTATCATAATTATTAGGTATTTACATGATCAGTTTTTTCAGCTGTTACTTTATTAATATAATTTAAGAATTATAATTATATAAATATGAATATTTAGAAATAAATAAATATTCATTGGTTTATGGGTGCTTGAACTTTTAACGTCTCCTTAGTTTTGCAACACAGGTTTAAATAGGTCATACTTTTTTTTCTAGTTTTAGGTCTATGAATTACATAAGATACTTGTGTTAGTAGTTCTATGGATTTCATTTGCGGTTTATAATTTTATATAATAAGCACAAATCCAAAAGTGGTTCTTAGTCAGCTAATTAATTTTTTTTTATTATAGTCTAGTCTGTCTTTTAAGCCAGGTATGCTACTTATGATATTATCATTAAAACAAAGATGTCTCAAAAATTTCTTTTATGTTCTTTGAACCTAATTTGTATGCACATGATAGTTGGGATTCCACACTGTAGAGCAGTTACCACTATTACTAACTAAATTAATGAGTTAAGTAGAATTTGTTAAGTCTTTGAATACTTAAAAGCTTTAGTAACTCATTTTCTTATTCCCATTAACTACAGTGAAACTTCAATAATCTGATCCTAATGTCTTATGAAGCTTAATTTCTTGTCAATCACGTATAATATTTACTCTATTTATGCGATTCCATTTATTTTATATCTTATATCAATTTGGTTTACCTTTTTCCTGAATGATTTTCAACAGCATTTGTCATTGTTTGGAATTACATTATTAAGCTTACATCAACTGTCCAACCTACTAATATCTTCTTGAAATAAATATCTATCCTTAATAGTGTTGATTCCCTTATTAATTTTTAAGTCATTTGCGGAATGAGCATATTACTGTTTTTGAAACAACTTCTTACATCATTTGTAAAGATGTTGAATAAGATGGGTTTAAAAAGGGGTTCCCAGTGGGACACATGGTTTTGCTATGAATGGCTTTGATCGGTATACATTTAGTACAACATTTAGTTTTCTGTTATGTAAATATGTAGAAATTCATCTGGTCCTTCTTGCCTCCAATTAGACAAAAATTTTCTTTAGACCTGGGCATCAAAATGTCATACTCAGAGTGTGAAAGTAATAGCAGCAGTGAAATTATTCTTGCTAGAAAATGGCCTAGTGGATGTTCTTCATCGTGTTACCTGCTGTCAGCCGCCAGTAGCTGATGCACCCCAAATGGCAAACCTAGTGTTAGCCATTTATGTACTGATGTGGTGTTCAATGTTTTGAACAAATAGTAATTAAAAACTGTTATTCATATTATTTTACAGGATACCATGAATCTGTAGGGCCTATGAAAGAAAGTGCTGTTTGGGTGGAGGAAGCTGCTCCCCCATCCTTACCATGGGGTCGTCGACCAATGTCACCCACAGCTTATACACCTCCAGACCCATTAGGCTTATCAACTGAGGGTGATGACTGTAAGTTCCCAGAGGAAGAATTACATGAATTGTTCCCAGATGGGTAAGTATGACTTGAGTCAATATACATCATCTTATGTACTACACTTGTGTGGTCTACCATACCATATTGTTGTATATTTTATATCACTATCTAGAATGTGATAAAAGTTATTTTGTAATTTTCAGTTCTGGCAAATTGTCAGATGAAAACTTCCATCCTGGCTGGTATCTACTGGAACATCACAGCAATACATCATATGAAGATTTGAAAGCAGGAATGATTTTTTTACAGAGAAAGGTGAGATAATGACTTTATATCAATTTTAATATTTATAAAATTTAAATTAAGCGAAAACATAAAACTATTGTGAACATACATAAAAAATAAATTGTATAGGTAGATGGGCAAAAAGAAGGGCAACTGAGCTTTCTTAAAGCTAATACTGGTGCTGTAATGGACCAATTAGACCGACTTGTGCTTTTGAAAAACATGTATGAAGAAGATCAGAGGAAGAATGGAAGGGAACCTTTGCCAAGTTTACAATCTTCTATTGAAGGTAATTTTGTGTTCATTGTTTGTGGTAGAAAATAAATATATTATTTTGAACATTAAAAGACTTCAAAAAAATGTTTTTTATTTTTGTCTATATAATGATTTTTACACCAAAGACTGCTGCAAAGCTGGCTTGATAAACTTGCTGATTTTTAATTTGTTTGTGATATTACTTAATCTTCAAGATTTAACTCTCTTTTCACAAATGTATTTTAAAATAGTTATGTTAGCATGTTTTGTCAATCGTTTTAATAGAAAGTTCTTGACACAGCCGTTAGATTCATACTTCATTAATGCTTTTCATAAGTATCTCTCACTGGAGACTATTCTCTACATCTCTAATTTCTCAAACCAATAATTGGAACAAAGGACTGAGTTATCAACTTATATAACTAGATGCTTAATAGTTTTTGGCATGCATATTATTAAACCTCTTGCTAGGGGAAGAGGTTTAATAATAACCAACCAATTAGTGTAGAGTTCACCTTTATATGTTTTTGTCAATTCCTAACTAAATTTAGAAATAAACCAATACAGAGTAATGAAATAAAGCATTGAACTTTTCAGAATCCATTTTACTTGCCGATTCATTATTCTCGGAAATTTTATCGCGCAAAGAGAATGCTGACAAAACACGTGAGGCTCTGTCTCTTCTTACTCGTCACAAATTTCTCTTTCAGCTTCCTTCGTCCATAGATAAGAATATCAAAAAGAAGGAGTATGATTTGGTAGTAAATGATTATACGAGAGCGAAAAATCTATTTGGAAACACTGATGTTAAGGTATGATTAATTATTGTTGTTATACTGAAAACTCTTGTTACATCAGTGTTTATCATTTGATTTGATTTTATTCATTACAGCTTTTTCAAAAAATCTTAGCTGAGATTGATAAAAAAATTGAAGAGCTGAAAGAAAATTTATTTAACAGGATGAAAACTATGCCAATAAATGTTCAGGAACAAACAAAATACATCAGGTATTTTTGTTGTTTTTTGTTTAAACGAAATGTTGCGTTAAACATTGGCTGACAAACCCTCTATCCCTTGAGGATGCCCACATGTATTAGCGAAACGCGTGATGAAATTGTATTTTATTTATTTATCGATACACAAAGTGTGCGAGGCAGATTGTTTTAGGTATTATTTCCCAATCCACCTTGAGTGAAGGGGGGAAGAATTCAAGTAGGAGTAGTTTAATACAAAAGGGATAACACGAATATCAGATATGTATGTAAAAAAACGTAAAGCGTACAAAAATAAGAGAATATAAATATATAAACATATGTACACATATCTAAATTTTCTGTCATGTAATTTTCAGATTGCTGATTAGTCTAAACTGGGATGGCGATGCGGCGTGGACTGCCATATTGAGCAGGAAGGAGTACCTGTTGAATCTTATGAATAAAGTAAAAGATCACTTTAAACAGAAGGAGGAACAAGAATCCACAGAGAAAGGTAAACATAAAATTATTTTTTTTATCCAATTATGGGTTATGTCATAGGACAGAGAATCAAAATTAAAATTACAAAATGAATATTATCATATCAATGAGAAATTAATAAAAAAAATATTACAAATTATAATTAATCCAATTTTCGTTTATGTTTAATTCCATATTTAAACTGAATATATTAACTCAATCAAATTACGATTGTATGTTATTATTATAATTTTTTTTTTATTGACATTTTACTAACACTTAAACTCAATTTCACACGTATGACTATCGGAACACACCTACCATGTTATGGTGACACATTGACATTAAGGCAAGTAGTTACCCAGGGCGGTTTGATAAAACCCTACCACTATTGAAACCCTGCTCCATGGAGGCGGTAAAATGATTTTAGTGTATGAAGCATTGATATATTATATGTATGATAATTCATATAATTACACACAAGGTCGTCGCAAGTTGCGCGAGGGCGAGTGCATGAGCGCGTGGAGCGCGACGCGTGCGGCATGGTGCGGCGCGGCGTGCGGAGCGCTGGCGGGCGAGCTACGTGCTCTGTGGCCGCTTGCGCGCCGCTATTTCGCGGGCGAGCTGTCAGGGCAGCCCGCGGCGTCGCAACGTCACACCGATCTCAAGGTGCACTAACAACTCTCACACGCGTCCCTCGGTCCTCGTTTTGTCAATAGGGCGCCGGACATAAAGGTGCGTCGCAGGTGTGGGGGTGTCAATCGTAAATTAAATTGCTGAAGACATCAACGTAGAAAGTCAATAAAAGTAAAATTTAACTAGTTTTTTTTTTAATAAATGTTATTTCATTATATCCATTGCCTTTTTCAGTATAAGTTTGAACTGCAGTTTAAGTGCATCATAGAAATCTCGTCCAGGGCGCTGATAGTGCTAATACTAGTATTGAGTTTTTTTTAAAAGGTCGTATGATTTACAAGTAACATACATTACGCAACCTTTTTTCTGAATAAAATAACCTGGCAATAACTACAGACTAAATAATTTGAATAGAAATGAACTAACTCTAAATTAATAGTTATTACTATTATCCACTAATTTGTTTGTTTTTTTTTCAAGTTTTTATGAAAGTACATGTTATATTTACCTAGCCTAAAAAAAGAGTATTAATGAATTTGCATACTTTTAAAAAGTAAATAGATGCAAAATTTGCTTTTTCACGATACAATTTCTCTTCTGATGTAGAGATGTAATACATTTATTTTTAATACCACTTATTTATATCCAATATATATGCCTATCAATAAAAAAATAATCCAATATATGGATAACTGATGGACTCATAAAACATCTAAATAAATTCGGATTATGTTAATTTTTTAGGAGATGATAATAGCGATGGTTGAGTCGTTTTCGGAGCAAATGCGCGGATGTCTGATCTGTGGCGGTATGGGGTATTCGGGCGCCGCAGGAGGTGCGGGCGGAGTGAGCGCTGAAGTAATACGCACCCGATTAACCGCCAACTTACGCCACCTTCGTGATGCATATGACTCCCTACTCAAACTTGATTTGCCTTCACAGGTAAAATGGGAACGAAAATTTTTAAATAGAGTTAGGTTAAATTCTACTAATATCGACCTGTTAAGGTATGTTTATGTTTAATACTACTTGTTATCTTGACAATTAGTCGAACGATGTACAAGCCACATAACATAACTGCCACTCCAACTGGTGGCGAGTTAGAACTAAGTGAGTTCTCTAGAAATATTTTCTTTTAAATTATATTTTTATTTTGCATTGTAGTTTTTAAAGCCATTGGAAGTTTAAAAAACGTATAGTATTTACCTTATCGTATAAGGTAGGTTATAATTGATTTAAATATATTTACGCGTTTTTACATCAACAGCTAGGTGATAATGAAAGTCTCGTCAAAATAGGTCCAGTTCATATATACAGATAATGTAGCTAACCGCGATGCAACTATTCTTTTCACTCTAGGAAACTCATCCAGTCTTCATAATTAATTATAGGCTTTCCTATAAAGAAACGCTTAAGCCGCCTGTTATGTTTATAAAAATGTCAAGTACGTTCATTAAATTATTTGATAATTCGTATACCTTAAAATAAAAAGAATACTTTAAACTATTATATGTTATCGGTATTTAAATTATATTAATGTTTACTTCAAATTATAATAAATTGCATTATTTCTTTGCCGAAAATGGAGTACTGAGTTTCGTCCGTTCGTTAAACTATCTGGATTATAGTTGTTTTATTTTATTAACAGATGGCGCCATTGTACTTTTACGTCGCGCTTTCATTAGTTCATTGGAGAAAACACATATAGTTTTGCAAGGGTTTGTCGTGTTAACTTTGCGCAGAGGCAATATCGTAACCAATGAGGTTAATCCGAGGTGCGATTATTGCTAGTTGAAAACTTTACCAATACCCCGCCTTGTGGTCGTGAAATACCGACCGCTATGGCAATTTTTGATCGGCCGTTTAGGCCATATGTTCATTCTACTAGTTCAGATAACGTGTTAATAGAAATTATTACATCTTAAACCTAGGTTTTATGTTATGAAATTACGTATTACATAAACCGAGTAATTTTTATTAATAAAGTTTGGATTTATGTAATTTATTTAATAATAAAGGTTCATGGTTAATTTAGTGGCACTGTATTAAAACTCGAGAGAATTTATATTTATATAGTTTTATGGATCATTTATTGTTTTATATTTTTAATGAATTGTAAGGTCATATATTGTAGTGGATAATTTAAATGTAATAACGCGTTATCAATGTTTTGAATGGTTTTACCTTAGCAGTAGATTTACAGGACTCGACATTTTGACGGAACAACGTTCAATAAATTGTTTTATAAAATAATATGAGTTCATCTCTTATTTTTGTTGTATCTAGCAACGTTGTAAGACAGTAAATATAAGAATACAATATAAAAACCAATACACGTTAGTTTAAATCTGTGTTTGCAAAAGAGTTGACATGAATATTCATGGTATAAAATAAAACTGTCATTGATATGCATAGAAATCCTACACATTTTGCAAAATTTATAACAAGTCTTTTCTCCGTACTTGGTGTGTAGTCGTCATTACTTGCTTTTCATTATGCTATCTTATATTATTATGATTTAACAGGTTACATGGCATGGTAAAATCTAGAGTTAGCGTTGTTAATCATGTAACGACATTATTATCAATATATATTTTTTTAACTTTTTAGCCACTAAGTATTGTGGAAAAAGTAATATTTGACTACAGAGTGTATGGCATGACGGTATTCCTTCAACGCACACACAAACGAGTGAAGGGCCTTTCAGAAAAAGAGACATGGAAAGTTGAAGAGTTTTCGGATTATGGAGCCATTACTAACCTGGTAGAAATTTAATATTTTTTATACCGTTTAAACTTGTTCTAGATTATAATCAATATTATCTAAGAGTGAATGGAAGTAATTAAAAAATAATTTTAAGCCTATAACAGGTTTTATGTTTGACATATGATGATGATTAAGAGAAAGAAAGATAAATAACTAAGTTAAAATATATTTTTTTTCATTTTCAGCCTCATCTACTAGAGTCGTACGTTAAGGAGGCGGTATCAGCGATACACAAATGCGTATTAAAGAGTGGCCGCCGCGAGACGCCTCTGCTTGTCGAGGGTAGCGAAACGTTCGCGATTTTACAGCGGCACACGCAGCAAATACTGGTCGCCTACGTCACTGTGCTGCAGAATCTGGCGCTGCATCACGACGATCAGGTATTTACAAAGTGTTTCTTGGTCTTATTTGTAAACAAGGTTTCACCTGCCGTTTCTAAGACGAATAATTAATTAAACAAAAAGCTTGTTTAATTTTATAATTTAGTAATAATGGGTCTATTGGTGACATTCTTACTAAAATAACTTAAATAAGCTAACATCTTCACTTCGTACTGAGCTATCAAACAATTTTTGTTTAATATACCTAGCAGTATCAGAAGTGTTTAAAGAAAAAAACTTCAACTTTATCTTATTAATATAGTTAATTAAGTCATCAATATTTACAATATAAGAGCTAGAGTATTTCGGGAGAGTATGTTTCACTATCCTCAACCTCATTAATATCACATATAGTTAAAATTAAATGTTAATAAATCGTCGATATAAACATGTAATTTATGGTATGTATTACGTTAATCTTGCAGGACTTCAACAACACAAGTTTATCGGTTGCGCTAGACCAGAGGTTGGATGAGACGCTGGGCGAGGGCGGCGGGGAGGTCTCAGGGCGCAGTTGGCAGCAGCGCCTGCTGACTGCCGGCGCCAACGCACAATATACTCGCCGAGTCACACTGAACAACATCGTTACAGTTTTTGATAAGTACGTTACGGCACTATGATTAGAGAACTCGATCATTAATCTTTCTTTCCAACCTATAGTAAGAAAAACTTGAGAAAGTTGAAATCTGACATACCTATATACTTTGGGTTTTTTTTTAATTATACAAGGTAGTGCATAAACAAGTGTAGAAGTTTATTCACTCTTTTAAAGACTCCCTGCCTCAATTCTGGGTGGAAAAGCTGACGGTTAATTTTGTTTTTATGTATGACCACATAAGTTTTTATCGAGTGATTTCTGTTTGAAAAAGATGCCTCGAAATTAGTTACATAAAAATTAAAAAAAATCGACCCTGAAATTGAGTAACGTACTTAGTTAATATGCATGTATAAATGCAGATTATACGGTCTATGTAAATTGTAATAAATCCTAATAGATAAGTAAGTAGAAGTAATAAAAAGTAAGTAAGAGTAATTAAAAATTACATTAATTTCAGCTATGGTCTTCCTAAACCAACGCAAGCCATACAAACAACGAGAGATGAATTAAGCGCGCTGGAGACTAGCATCGCGGAGACGTACCTAGAGCACAAGGGCGATCCACTAGTGGGCACGATAGAGCCTAGTATGTACATGGGCCGCCATCACACCGACGCTGACGCACTGGTGGACGATGCGCGCCCCTATGTGTACGAGATTATCAACAATCTGATCGCGGTACATGCGGAAGTAAGTGGAGTTTTATAAAAATACTAGCTGAACATTACGATTATAAAGGGTAAAATATTGATTCTATTATGCCTGAGTAATTAAAGATTTTTCCGCGCATCTTAAGCATTAACAGGGAGTAGCAGTTATTGTTATGACAAATTACTTACAATCCATTTAATAATATTGGAGTGATGCGGCAACGTTTGGTATAGATTGTATTATGTGTTACTGAAGAATTTTTAAAAGTTATTCGATGTAAAGTATTATCAGAGAATTGTTATATGTATATACCATTCAGTTGTTTTGAAAATAATATAGCTTTATCTTACAAGAAATAAAAATTCTACAAAACGTCACACTAAAAATACTCGAGAAAAAATGTATTTAGCACTACGCTGATATTTTGCAGGTTTCTGATGTTCTGTTCATTTTTAAATATGTTAATCTTATTAGAAAAATGTTAAGAGCGTGCATTTCTTCGATTTTAGAATAAAAAATAAAAAAATGGTTTAGTTTAAAATTAATATCAACAGATGGCGCACCCTGTAAAGTAAATCGTGCGTTCGAAATTTGTTCGTGTAAATTCATATAGCGGGACAAAGAATCTTCATGTTAACTTTGCGCAGAGGCAATATCGTAACCAATGAGGTAAATCCGAGGTGCGATTATTGCTAGTTGAAAACTTTACCAATACCCCGCCTTGTGGTCGTGAAATACCGACCGCTATGGCAATTTTTGAACGGCTGTTTAGGCCATATATATTGTACTTGGTATTAATGAAGTCACTGGTTTTGCTATGATAATTAGTTAATAAAACAGTTTAAATAAAATTATACAGAAATCTTATGTGCGTGTTTAGTAGTTGATTGCCTGTAATTGTTTATTGGAAAGTACTGCAATACAAATAAATATTAATTCGCAATTATTTGTCTGCTTTACATATTTTTTATTAATACAAATAAAAATAAAACTAAAATTACATTTTTGTTAAAACAAATATTTACTTTTGGTGCAATTGAAATTTAAATTCAAGAAATATTTCACGCTAAAGTGCCATCTATTGATATAAATTAAAGTTAGTTTACAGTAGTGCTATTACACTTAATACATATAGATAAATATTTTTAACAATGACACTAGAGAGCGTGATACCCAATGAGATATTTATTTTCAAGAAACATCCGTAATGTAGTGACTGCTTGATAATTTTCATTAATGCGTACATAATTTAAAGTAATGAAACTGTTAACTGCAGATTTTTAATATTTTACTTTAAATCGGTTTAAATTAAAAGTTAGTATAGGTGAAATAATTGCATTGCCATTGTTTGTATTAGATTTTACGTCTGTACCTTTTTATATACCTAGCCTAAAACAATGTTAAATCTGAGTATGTGTTCGTCTTTGTCTATTTTATTGTAACTTGAAAAAGGATATGACATTTTTTCTGAATTTAATTATATCGCAAGAGTTTGTAGCTAATAATTCAAATCTGTTTAACCATTTGTAGATGCATGTTTTTTTTTCTTATTAAGTTGTTTCATAATTTTTGCGTTGAAAGAATCTATTATTTTTTGTCTATTTAAATTCAAGTCTGTGATACATATAGTCCGAATGGGTGGAGCATAATTATTTTTATGTGGTTTTAATCAATCACTTCATCTTAATTAAACGTGATTTTAAATGAGCTTAAGGCTGTAGATGCTGAAGCTGAGGATCTCAATCTTATGGTCAATTTTTAGGTAGATAGCGTTTGTGGCGCTGCATCGTCCCGCTACGTCCGCGACATATGCGAGACGGTCTGCGAGGAGCTGGCGCGCCTGGCTGCCTGCACTCCGCCCACTATCAACCGCGCTGCAGCCTTCCAGGCGAGGCTGGAGTACACCTTACTACACGTGGCGGTAGCGGAACACTTGACTAGGAAGGCGGAGTGAGTATATAGAGAACCTTGCAATTTTTTCTGTTTTATTTATCGAAGCGATAAGATTTGCAAGATTTTCGCCTGATGGTGAGTGATCTATAAATTATTTTATTATTTCGTAATATTGGAAAGTAGTCATTATTCACGCTAAACATCGCGAGCGTCGCCTGGATTCGCTAAAGACATTACGTATTTTGAAAAGAAAACCCAAGTACGATTGTTTCCTTCCAGGAACTACTTAAAAGAGGCTCTAGCTGGGTTACCGCCATTGGAAAAGGAGGAAGATAAAACGTAACGTATTTTTTTTTTTACAAAAACAAACCGGGGAGACAAGAGGGTCGTTTACTTAGGTGGAATGTTATATGCTCGACCATAAAGATAGATTTGATTTGCATCTCTCTGTGCGAGTTCATTATGATTGCATTGAAAGTTGTCTGTTATACAGATGATGTTTTACTTAGACAAAATATAATGTATTTTTTTAATTATTTTACTATAAAAATAGACATGAATTAAATAAAAAGTAGAAAGTTAATCAGGGTTCAATATTAAATTGCATGCACTCAACCATTTGTAGTATAATATTGGTCTAAATTTGCAGTGTACTATGCCATAGGTACTACTAGCACAATATACCTTCTAATCATTAAATTAAATTTATTAATTTTTTTCAGTCGAATGGAGACTATTGTTAAAGGATTCAAGAAGAGAATGGTGCTGCAACTGGCCAGCCTCAACTGCAACATAGAGACTGTATAATTGTCTAGCCCATTTTAGTTTTAAATAAAAAAAAATATAACTCTTATGGAACCAGTATCGCTACATCAAAGGTATGATTACGGCTCTAAGTCGGTTAAGGCGAAATTTAATACTCGTAACAAATGATAATAATAAATAATAGATAATTATGGGTCATTTTTCACACACAGTACTCTGATCCCAAGCTTGGTAACCAAGCAGGGCTTGGGTTATCATGGATATACATAAATAAATATTTTTAATAACGTACACATACATATATCTAACCTTTTAGGCACAAGGCGCTACTATAGTGACTTTCATGGATGTCGTCTCTGTAGGACGAGCCTCCGTAGTGACTAAAAAACCCTGGCTGTTCATCTATTTCTTTTCGTTTATTGTTCTCAAGACAATAATGACATGACCACAACTAAAATTTTATTTATAGTTACTTTCACATAACACATAGTAATGCTATATCATTTATTAACACTACAGTCCATCTTAATGTAAAAATGAACCCTTGGCGTGAAATTACACAGTTCCTAGAAGGTTAAATATGAATTCACAACCAAACAGAAAAAACACAAATTTTCAATACATGGATACTTTCCCTAAGAGGGAATCTAACCCGCGACCCCTGGTGAAAGAGGCATGGTTGCTACCGTTACACTAACGGGCCAGTAACTTGGAATAAGATAATTCAAAGCATTCTATTCAGCCATAAGCTTCTATATTAAAAAAGTATTTATATGTAATTTAATATTCATATCATATCTGTTCGTATCTTTGGCAATGAAGCTGTATTTTTCTCCGTTCGCTTGTAATACAAAAATAAAGTTTTGCGCATGCATCAATGAATCATTCGTTCGACGACATGATCGGACAGTATCATACTTGTAACTTCTACAATGTAAATAATTATAAAAGTAGTAATCTATTTAGTTTTAACTTTTTTTTTCATTGCAATCTACGTAAGTGCGAACGATATCTTTTAATAGCCCATAGTATATGAATCAATTACCTAAAGTATTATTTGGTCGCCATTGCTATTATTACTTATACTATAGTTGCATAAAATATTGTGATGAAAAAATTGTATACATAGTCTTAGTGTTATTGCACTTGCACATTGAGAAGTAATCATGAAATACTGATAGACTATATATATGTACTTCTTTAACGTATGACATTTACACAAAGTTATTTATTTAAAAGAAAAAACTGTATTTAAATATTAAATTTATTTTAGGTTAAGACATGTTTAAAAATATAAAGTTATAAATATACAATTACATCGCAAATTCGATGTTTTTATTCCTCCATTTTCATATTAAAGTAGCTCTGTAAAGAAATTTGGTTTATTGTATGAATTTTAATGATTGTTTATCTAACAATAAAGTGTATTATTCTAGTGTTAATTTAAAGCATTATTTAGTACTATGAATATTTCTCTAATTTTTATCTTATGTAAAAAAAGCTTATTGGCCTAATATGTACTTTATTTGTTTCTGGTAAAGTCGTGTACCTCTTTCGCTAACTTATGCAGTAGCGCCGTCATCGCGGGTCCCGTCTCGGCGACCATTTTCCGAAAGTGACCTTTCTTGTTCTGCAGGAGTAAATGCGGGTGATCGTATTCTAACAACCTACCGGCGTCCAACACCAGTATCTATACAGACGAGGGTGACAATTTATATTTAACTTTTTTATTATGGTTAATAATCGATGAATGATTATATGTGTCGCATTTTTTCTAACAAATAACGTGCATACACATTACACCACTGGAAGCACCCGATTTTTATTTAAACATTTAAGGCAATCTTATAAAATAAAAATGTTGCGTAAAAACTTTGTCTTTCAAAATTTAGCAAATTTGGAGTAATGTTGAAAAAAGATATAAAAAACAAAAAAATATTAGAGTTAACTAGATTACGTATTAGAAACGGTACTTCGATTTGGGCGTATGGTCACCTTGTCGGAGTCTATGACTGTATTAAGGCGGTGCGCGACGGTGAGAACGGTGCAGTCGCGGAAGTGGCGCCTGATAGCGTCCTGCACGAGCGCGTCGGTGTGCGCGTCCACGTTAGCGGTCGCCTCGTCGAGCAGCAGCACGCGCTCGTCGCGCACCTGCGCGCGCGCCAGGCACACCAGTTGCCGCTCGCCCACGCTGAAGTTGGCGCCGCACTCCGACACTTGCTTGTATAGCACATCTTAAACGTTCCGCACTCATTAGCAAACCCGCACAGGGTGCGTGATCGTAAAGCGAATCCTCGGATCGGGTCTCATGCGACCACGTCGGATAGAAATCGTAGAAACCTTTCAAAAGTTTAGTAGCGTCATGTACATATTATGTTTTTCACTATCGTCATTCGTTCGCAAAATACATAATAACCTTGCTAGGAATCTCCGCTTATTATACTCATATTTGGTTTTTTAGAAAGTATAATTAACATTGTTACTACTGGTTTGGTCACGAAGAAAAGAACTTGCTTCCCTAAGCCGTCAGTTTAGCATTCGTTTCTCTGTCGAAGACAAAAGGAGAGATAACGTGGAAAAATTATTTGCAGTGAGACATGCATGTTTCTGGTTACTAATGATTATAAAGAAAAGAAAGAAAAGCTCACCCCATTACATAGGACACGGCAAGGAATAGAGAGAAAGTTAATATTCTAGTGGCTAGTCTAGTCGAACAGTCTTCAGACGTGCAAATGCATATTTCTATTTATTACTATATATCTAAAATTGGCTGTTTACCCAATAATTTCCATGATGATCGGTTCATTTTACAATAATGGTGTAGACTAAAAATGTGTCCGTGTATCAATATACACTCATTAATTCTGATCCTGTTTTTATTTTTGTTATCTATAGGGTTTGTGTACATTTTCCATATTAACGAATTTTAATACTATTGTTAATATAATTACCAACGCCAACATCTTCATTTATTAATTCTACGTTGTTGAGGGCCTTTAGGAGCAATTCGTCGGGGAAATCGTCGAAAGGATCGAGATTTTTCCTTAACGTGCCGCTAAATAGAACCGGTTCCTTAAACAATTTATAATAAATTTACTTTTTGTTTAACAAAAAACGCAGTTGCGACTCGCGCGAATGTTGCGGTAATCTGTGTACGACGGTAATCACTTGCTATCATGTGAACCGCTCGTTCGTTTGGTTACTTTACCATTAGAAGAACGTTATTTACAGATAATTTAATAAGTCTTTTACCAAAAATTATTTATGTAGATTTTACTACCGCTTATTTTGCTGCCAAGTGGTGCACCTTATAAAATATTTTAAATTACTTAGTAAAATACCTGTATGTTACAGTTTTATCGCAATCGATAACAAGACCTAACGTTTGGTTCTAAGGCGAGTAATGTAATAGGACGTTATAAGTATAGCCCATACATAAAACAAATACATCCATAAACAATTTTTACCTGTGGAATAATAGATATCTTTTCTCTTAAATCATGCAAACCGATCGTGGATATGTCGATGCCATCTATAGTAATAATGCCGTCTAAATACGCCAGCCTGAACAATGCTTGAATGATGGACGACTTTCCGGCCCCTGTTCTTCCAACTATACCGATCTGTAAGAGTACTATTTATTTCACAAAGGATTGGATAATGTCGGGATTTTATTAGACACCCCCCGCTAGCTACCACCGTCAGTCAGTCTGCCGCCATAACAGCAGTATTGTGAAAGCCGGATAATTCTCGGCGACCAGGATTCACCATCTATGGGGTCATTCTACGGTTATTTACCGTTATGTGAAAAATGAACCTCAAAAAAAGTGTATTCATAGGCTATAAGTTTTATAAATGGTGTCCCGTGTTTGCATTAACTTTTACTATGTTGTAAATATTTCAAAACAGATAACTTTACCTTTTCTCGAGGCTGAACTTCAAAGTTTAGGTTATGGAGAACGTAGCCACCATCAGGAGTATATTTTAAGCTAAGATCTTCAAACTTTATACCACCTTCTGATGGCCAATCAACGGGTGGTGCTTTGTTAGGCTCCTGGTAAAGAATTTCTGTACATTAAAATACAATTATAAAATTTTATTATTTGATAGCTTTTGTTAATATAAGGCGCTCGGTTTGAAAACCTTTTCGAAGCGCTTGGTCTTATGTGTCGCTAGAAGTTACCTATTTAAATTCTATGAAGTAGTACTGTTTAACTTCCCATGCCCAGACAATTTTAAAAGAACAAGCGCTTAAGAGCTCAAGTCTTCCCAGATACCTCGTGAAATTGGTCTTCGGCTCCGCTGTCAACCGTCAGAAAGTTGAGAAGGAAAGGGACAGCGAAGCTCGTCTTCACCTTGAAGGAAGTAGAACTTGCGAAAACGGACCGGAGAACGGAAAGTGAGATTTTTCGGACCAAATCTGTGCCACAAGTCCTCGATACGGGTGCCGTCATCTCGTATGACTAGGATAATGATTGGTAATCTCCACTGTCACGACAAGGTTATTGGATACATATTTTATGATTTAAGTAATTACCAACACATTCATAATACTAAGATGTGAAATTCACGATTTTGTAACATGTGAATAAGCTAACACTTCTCAACGCAGGCTCTTGCGGCAGGCTCGTGTATTCTAGAACTCTTTCGACGCCCGTCATTTGATTTTCCATCTCCGCCGACTGCCGCATGCCCCATTGGAACACACCAGTTAGTGATATCGACTGGGTGATCACCAGGCCGACGTTACTGCCCTCGTTGTCTTTAGTGATATTATTTCGTAATCAATGTGTATTTTATATAACAAAATAAACGGAAAAGAATATTAAATAAATATAAATACAACTTATAAAACTAAAAAAATTACTGCTACTTTATCTGTTTCGTCAAATAATGGCTATAAGTTATTCAGAGTTCTTTACCATGTATTTTAACATATTTACATTTCTTTTTTATTTGTCCATTTTATAATTAACTTAAAATGTTTACTAAATGCTTTGCTACTCGAATGGGAATCGGCTTGTTATGTATAAATAGTCAGTAATTGCTAAAAATATTAATTAAAAAAAGTTATTGCTTATAATACAATGACGTCGTGAATTGATGAAAAAAGTCTTGTTAATATTACCATTTTTCATCAAGCAACTAAACGTTACGCAGATAATGAATAGGAGGCAGATGATGTCGAGGAAGTATCCAAAGGCGCGGCTGCAGGTGATGAAGAGGTACCAGGCGGCACTGTGCAAGTCTTGGTGGCGGTCGAATTCGCGCGCAAGCAGCACCTCCGCGCCGAACGAGCGGATTGTGGCCAAGCCCAGCACCGTCGCATTCACGTGACCGAAAACTGGACTGCGGGCTGATGGTAAGTACATATTATAACCCAACTGCTTCCGTAATGCACTGCTTGTAACGCAATTCTCGCGGTTCGCGTATCCGGAAGCCGATCAAGCTATAGTAGTCGTCAATAAGAGTAATCGAGAGATCGCTGAACATGAATCCGGAAGGTTTGAACCCATAGACCCCGAATGAGTGGTTTGGATGATGCTAGAGTTTTTTAACGTACTAGGCTAGCTAACGATCCCTACATTGTGCATCTGTCAGCATAGCAAGTTTTGTTGTGTTCCACAAGGTATACTACCATCTTTGGTTTTATAATCAACATTAATATTATAGAGGTTACAATTAAATTTAAGTAATCATTGCAATGGGCAATACCAGCAATAATTTAGAGGACCTTATTGTAATATAATTATTCGAAACTGTTCTGGCTTCTTTTGTTTCTTTATTTTGTATTGATAAATGTAGGAAACAGAACGTAGACGTAAGTGAAAAAGATGAATGAAAAAAAAAAAAGGACGTAAGAATGGAAGTGAATGTCGATGATCGGATGTGAATAAGGATGTAATAAGAGGCGAAAGACGATTGAAGACTGGAAAACTATTTTCTAAAATAAAAGACATCCCTAAAAACATGACTATTAATTTACCCTATGCAGTCGCCGCATAAAATTAATACTTTTTCTCATTTTATATACTACTTACTGATTCCTTCCAATCGTTTAATAGCGCTAGTCGTTCGTACGTATATGACACGGAAAATATAGAATATTATTATGGAAGTTGTGATCGGTATTAACATAGTTATGTCGGTCATCAGTATAACAATGATGACTCCCACTAGATTCAAAATTATCTAAAAGAAAATAAAAAAACATTATTCAAACGATTTCGATCGATAAATTACAAAACATTTACTTTGAATTTAAAACCTGTGCTGTGTATATTTAAAATGTTTTAGTTGCCATACTTCTCAATGGAGTTAACCTATTTTGTTTCTAATCTATCAAGTTTAGAGCAATAATTCGAGAATATTAAATAATTATATACATAACTCGGTTAACATGTCAAACATGTTAGTTTTTAAGTCTTAAAATCGTTTATCTGTTGTTTTACTTTTAAAGTCTTCATGTTTTTGTTGATCAAATAAAACCTAGTTAAACATTGAAAATGCTTACTTGAAAACAATCGAGCATGGCCTGTGGGAGAAGCTCGTCCACGGATCCCATGTCCTTACTAAATCGATTCAATATTCTGCCTGATGGATTCGAATGGAAGAAACTCATCGGAGATTGTGATATACAGTCGAACATTTTATCGTGTAATCTGTTTGATTATTTATACATATAAACTTTTTTATTTCTTTCACTATTTTGTCCAAAATTATTTTAATTTTCAATGCGAAAATATTATTTGTATAAAAGATATCTTTGTGTTTTCGCGTCTCTATGAGGATATCTTAGTATTAATTGACAACCTCCATGGCGCAATGGTTTATGGTTTGCCTTATAATACGGAGGTTCCTGGCACGATCCTGTATGGTGGTAGTCAACCTTAATTTCAATCTGCCGCCACAAGATTTTTCTAGATGATATATTTTACGTTCTACATATTACAATTTAATAGTGATACTAACTTTATAGAAGACTTCATACACAGTGAAAAAAACATAAATGCTCTGCATAAAGCGACAGCGACCGTGGCAATAGTTAAAATACCAAAAATTATGACGTAGTGGTTTCGATGTAACCCGCCTTGTGACCACAGTAGGGCATCAATTGTAGAATCTCCTGTCAAATGATCTTCGATACGGCTCCTTCAGAAAAACATTTATTATGTAGACATAATTAGAAATATTAATTTCTTAAAATAAATCAAAAAAATATCAGTATTTTTTGTATTATTCTAAAATTATATGAAACCCTTAACATAATTCGTACCAATTTTGAAAATTGATTTTTGATTTTGATAATTAGTTACAAATATTTATTCTTAAACACAAATCTGCGCAAGACAGTGATAATTAATTTATGTATATATATATATATATACCATTTGCTTATCCAAAAGTCACTGGCGCTCGCAAAAAATTGTGCCAGAAGGAACATAATACAGACTAGGAAAACATAAAAATACGAAGTGCCCGCTAGAAAATATTCCCGGTAAACGGAACTGCGGACTCGTCCCGTAGCTTGTGCCTCCGCTTCCGGTTTCTGATCCTAAAAATTAAGATGAAATACGTAAAAAGAAAAAAATAAAACTCTTAATTCATTTCTATGTTTATTAAACATAGCTTGTTTTAAAATATGCACGTCAGTATTTATGTGTGCCTAGATAGTATTACTCTTAGTTATGTTTTATAGATGATACGATACATAAAAAACTACCCAGAAAAATGATGTTTTTGAATAGTAGAATGGTTCTTTTTTTTGTTGTATGATACTTGTGTTAAGACATTGGTAATAATAAATTATACGTATTCCCTTTAAATGGCAAAGGCAATAATATTTATAATTAACATTTAACTAATTTTATTATAAGATTAACTTTGAACTTGAAATACCATAATAAAAATGTATCAACTAACAGTAACACTGGTGTCCAAAACGATGGACCAGTTTCGACGCATGAGGCTGAGAGTACTTGGCTGCATTATTGATTGGCTCTGCAGATTCGGATTCGACTCCTCTTCATGAACTTCGCGAGTTTTATCTTGCATTAGTTGAATTATTGCCAATTCTTGCTCCTAAAGGCACAAAGCCTATCTCTGTGTACATTGTTATATAAACATGCACATTCAATATGTTATGCATTTAAATTAAAATAACCAGATTGTAAAAGATTTAGGCGAACTGTCATAAATCTACTTCTAGACATATAGGTTTTCTATTTATCTAGAATAGAATAATGTATATTTTAAAACTTTAGATGCCTTTTAAGGAGTAATATTGGTGTTTTATTTTGTTTTAAAAAAATGTATTTTTTTTAATTCACATCGTGTTCTTAGATGGACATTTAATTTAAGTCACTGACTGCCACACATATTTAAAGCGTCTTAATTTTAAAGCTGCTTAGGTTTAATTTTAAAGGATACATGAAATTCTACTAAAAATATAATTGTAGGTTATAATCTAATCGTACAAGTTACAACTTTTGTAATGAAATTGCTAATTATCATATTTTTTACACAACGTGCTTGTGACATTCATTCATTTTAATAAAAAATAACCCTTAAGTTGCCATCTGCAATATATCCTAAATTGCTGCACACACAAACGATATATCTCGTAGTTGGCAACTAATGGGTTAAACAATTTTTTAATTTTATAGGTTTATATTTAACCACAATCTCACCTGGTGTTATGTGATTATATGGTTTTTGGTGGTAAAGCGCATAAACCTAGAAGTAGCCCATTAACTTTGACGCGGATAAGTTGTTCTATTCCTTTGCTATACGCATTATGAACGACGAGGCTAAATGCTTCGTTCGAATGCGGGGAACGTCCACAGTAAAAGGATGATAAAACTTCTAGACGTTCTAAGGCGAAAAGGGGACGGTGGAGTAATACGATTGTCATGTAAATCTAGCGCAAACTCTCCAAAATGTATTCTGTGAAACATCGCGAGGCCGGCCACACAATTCACCCAAACTAACATCTAACAACGAGTGTGATATACTTACATGATATCGGTACTAATCTTGGTGTGTTATGTTATTATTATTTATTTTAAACATCTCTTCGATTTTATTAAAATTAATAACTTTAAAATTACACGTATATTGCATGTGTTGAGATTAATTATATCAATAATTAATTACGTTTAAATCTTCGAAACATCCTTCCGCGAGGATCTTGCCTTTATCCATGATTATAATTTGATCCACCGATTTAATAAATTGTATCTGATGCGTTACCAATATTACTGTTTTTTCTGATAAATATCTATAAGAAAATATAATGTTCATAATTTTTCTTCATTGTACTACCAAAAAATATATTGCATAACGAAGATGTTTATTTAAAAAATGAAATTTAGTCGTTCCCAAATATTCTAAACGTAGTAAAATATAAAAAAAAAACTTCTTGTGCACGCAATCGCGTTGACAAATATTTCATCCATCTCAATGGTGTTTGTCATTTATACACGTAAAAGTTGATTGTGTTTATTGATACATATCTTTAATATACATAACTGAGATAAGTTATGTATATTTTAATTATAACTTTGATAAATGGAATTACTTCTTAATGCACTTTTCAAAAATATGCCTCGCCACTTGTGTGTCAACGGCTGACAATGGGTCATCCAGTAAATATATATCGGTCTGAAACAGACGACAAAATTTATTTATTTACATTAAATTATATTTATACACTACACTCAAGAGGTGACTCTCACTTACCAAGTGCTGTAACACCGCATATCGAATTGTGGATATTGCTTACCACAAGAGTCACCTGTCGTGTGCAGTGTTAAATAATAAACATTTTATATGTAAAATTGTGTAACTAATCATATGTAGTTAAAATATTACAAAAAGCCGTGCAATATATATTCATTTTATGATTTGTCAAAATATACTATAGAGTGCAATGGGTTAATAGTGTAATGAAGAACATTAATTACCTCTTTATAAACAGCTCTGGCTAAGTTTATCCTTGCACGTTGACCTCCACTGAGTGACACCCCCCTTTCACCAATAACGGTCTTATCACCATGCGGGAACAGGGAAATGTCTTTCTCAAGTGCGCACACTTTACAAACTTCCATATAACGAGACTTTTGAAACGGCTGACCGAACAGAATATTTTGACGTACGGAACCTGAAAATAATTCTTTTCACAAAATATGTAATTATTTTAACTGACAACGAGAAGAAGCCTTTCAATTCGATGCAAATATAGTTTAAAAGCGTACATTATAACAATAAAAAGCTAACGTTTGTTATAAGATGCTCCGATTATGATGTATTTATTTTTGGTTAAATACATTGTACATAGATATATAGATAAAACGTTTATTCTCTGTAAATAGAACTCGTACAAATGTAAGAAAAAAATCACGCAAATAGTTTTTAGCTATATAAAAATAAAACAAAAAAAAAACCGGTGTGTGTGCTGCAAAGGTACAAAAGGCCGTAGCTCAGTGCACTTTCCATCTGCTGCAGGTGAAGCACTGATTTCCAGCTACTGCCGGCGGTACAGACGCGAAACTAAGTAAATGATTATTAATAAAAAGTATTTTTATTTATGTATATAGAAAAATACATAAAGTTTTCACTTAATTATGGAAAGATTTCTTAAAAATTCAAAACTATTACGGCCACTACGAAGTGTCAGATATTGTATTATTGTTTTTGTAACAGGAATGATTTAAAATGTTTTTTAAAACTAAAGACTGTGTTAAATTTGCGTATTGGTGGAGGTATGTCATTCCAACACTTCGTGGCTTGATGACGGAAACTACCAGTGAAAGAAACCGTTTTATGCTAATAATATGAAAGACAAGTTCGAGCGCTTCTAATATAATATCGATCAACGAAACAAGAAAATTTTATTTTCCAGTATAAGTATTCGGGTGTCTTATATTTTAAAACTCCGAAAAATAAAGAATCTAGATGCAGTTGCCTACGTGATTCCATGTTAAGCATTGCCGCTTTTTCAAGATATGGAGAGATATGGCTTCGTGGTAGAATTTCGAAGCAGTATCGGCAACAAGCATTTTGAACTTGCTGTATTACACGTCGTGTTTTAGACAGAAGGCGAGGTCCGTATACAATATCTCCATAGTTACATTGAAGGCGAGTTCACAAAATTAAAAAAAGTTCCAATTTAAGAGTGGTTGACATTTCTTTGAAACATAGTGTTTTTCAGTTTGTATTAATTCTTGGCACATTTTGGTAACTTTAATGTCGTTATAATGGATAAAAAGATATGGACGGACACGCTGCAGACTGTAGATTACTTACCCACAAACAACCATGGATCTTGGCAGGCGTAACTCACTGTGCCCGAGACCACGACCCTGCCGCGAGAACTTGGCAGCTCGCGAAGCACCATATGCAACAGCGTCGATTTGCCAGATCCAACAGCGCCTATTACAGTTGTTAGCGAACCGGACATAATCTGTGCAAAAATTGATTATTTTATCAATTTGAAAAGCAACTGCAATTTTATACATTTTTGCTCGATTAAATTAAGCATTTTTTTTGGTGGTGGGATGGAATACACCTTTGTGATAAAAAATAAAAGATTTTTTTGTGTGACGTAGGTATAATAGGAGAGGAATATCGAGGAAATACACAAATATAGCATATTAATTGGTAAAGTAATAAATACTTATTACATACGTTAAAAGTAATGTCTTCCACGTCTTCTATATTAGACGACTTAATCCACCGGCTATAAGCATTTTCAAATTTAATAATTACTTCTTTCACTCCGCGTTCATCTGAAATCGATTGAATGTTGTATTGTTGTCATATTCAAATGTACATCATATATTTGTATTTAACACTGGGATTAATACAGGCGGTACCCATAATTTGGAGGAGAACAGTGTTTCATAACAAGTTCTATATACTTATAATGGCCTAATTTCTCTGTCTTTTTTCATCCTTCAAAAGAAATATTTCTTTATATTTTTTTCTAAAAAGTTATTTTCGGATTCATTAATGATTCATTACCACAGCCTCGAAAAAAAGTAATAAAAAAAAATCCCTAAACCTATTCTTAAATATCGTCAAATAGAATAGATTATATCACATTTTAATTTTCAAAGTGAATATTTATGTAGTACTTTTGTCTTTCGTGATTCCTTTTGATGGTCCGGGTTCCGGAAGACGTTTGACAGGAGAATGTCTTCGTTTTACTTCTACAGGATCCACTAAAAGAAAAGATTTTTTGAAACTATTTAAAATATTAATTTATACGTTTTGCGTTCACAACAAATGGTTTATTGACAGTACCTGAGATAGTGACTCTTTTCTTTGGTTTCATGTCCGGCGGTCTCACATCGGTCAGCAGTTGCTCTCGCGGTGGTAAATGACACTCCTCGGTAAGTAAAAAGTCACGGATTCTTTGGATCGCTACGTGCATTTCCGCAATCTAAATAAGACTTTTATAATATAAACATAATTATCATTCTATATAGGCAAAAAGTAACTAATATCCATTCCTAATTAATAGTATACTGATTATTTCCGTGAAAGGGTTATATTAGTAATAAAACATAGATTAAGATGTTTTGTTATTGGCGATGAGCTAACATTCGACCTCAATTGACACATGATGTTCTGTGACAATGAGACAATAGTGGGTTAAGCGTGTTTACGGGGCTGCGGAGGAATACATCCGCGTGCACGCAGCCCCGCCAATTGGCGTGAGTCGGAACACTGTGAGGTTTTAGTGGGTATACCGGGAGTTTCAGTCCCGGGGATTCCCACATAACTGCTTTGTACCTCCCCTGGTCGGGCGGTATGCGTAACGCATTTCCTCACGTAAAAAAAAGGGTTAAGCGTGTTTGTCAAGTATACTCTGGAATTTATATAACACTTATTTTAAATTTATGACTGTCGAAGCACTTCAATTCTGTTATGGCGGCGTATTAATATTGAGGACGGTAGCTAGCCAGATAATTCGAAAACACCCTACCACCATTAAAAAGATTAAAAGAATGTTTTTTTATTGTTGTTATTATGGTAAACGAAATCTTCGGTGTAGATTTTTATGTCGATTATTCTTAACAGGAAAAGTTAACCATATATTTTCATTTTAATCCCTGTTTAATAAAAGTTGACATTGATAATTTAAAGATACTTATTTATTTATTTATTTTAAAATTAATGTAACCAGAGTACATACTTGTCCAACTGCCTGTGGGAAAAACAGGGTCATTGTTTGCCTCATAATGTTGTAGTAGCAAGTGAGAAAGAAGACGTTCTCTACCGTGATACGATTCACGTACGTGACGTAGATAAGCACCGTGATGAAAATGCTGAACCGTGCCGTGAACATGATGAAGGACATGACGATGCCACGGATGTACGAGGTCATTTTGATACTTCGTATTTCTTGGCTGTGTATTAATCATCAAAAAATATGAGAAATATTGCTTTAAGCAAGAATTACGAACATTTCCTGTCAACGTTTTTGATACACATTAAAATGTTTTTAACAACGAACACAAAATAACAACTTGTGTTGGCAGCTAACGTTATCAAAAATTCACGTGACCTGAACATTTCTCCTCATAAATGGCATTGAACAGAACGTGGTAATGTAGATTTTAAACATGGCGAAATAAAATTATCTATGAAAATTAGACAATGGAGCATTAAAAAAAGTTACTACAAGTCACATGTAGTCTCTAATTATGTTTTTTTTTCTCTTTTCTTCTTTAAGATATACATAATTAAATTCTAAATATAATTGGATGACCTCAATTTTTTACGTTTAATAATACTAATCTGGTAGTAAGTATGCCTATCCATAACAATAAAGCGGATGTCTTTAGAGGACAACTTTGGCTACATTGCCTCAAATCGTAAGATCTGACAGAGATAGACATTATAGTAACTGCTACATCTAATATAAGGGAAACATATCACTATCAAACAATAAAAAACTAATCTTGTACACACCGTCTGACGACATCAATAATTTTACGAAATGGCATTTCCCATGAATACATTTTAATGACTTCAATACCCATAACGATTTCTTTCATTAATTTAACCCTTTCGTCCGATTTAATCGCAGTGTCGTTTCTATAGAACGCTGTGGTCATACCGAGACAAACTAAAAAGTGAAAAATGTAAATATTGTCATTATTGATTATATTGTTCAGATGCCTAAATACGCGAAGATCCTTTACATCTTTACGTAGATGTACTTAAAAAAGTAAAAATTAATTTGCTAATTTTCGCTTTGTTTAATTGCAAATACTACTAGTAAAATACAATCTCAACCCTATTCGTCACTGGTTGTACTCGTATGTAACGGGTTCGACCGTCTGATGTTCGCCGTTAAACAAAGCAGATGTTAATATTACATAGCTTATTGATTTTTGCTTCTTTTAGTCATAGAGTTCCACAAAGCAAGACTTGAATCAATAATTTATGTAAAAAAAATGTTGGCTGCAAAGTATGAAACCTGAAATAATAATGACTGTGAGAAATATTCTTATATCCTTATTTTGGCACAAACGTGTATATAATAAGTGATCTATATGTACAGATACATATAATAAAACTGTAACTCGGCCGAATCTGTACATTGAATATTATTTGAAAATTTTAACTAAAATGCATTTTCATGAGAAATTCGCAAAAAAAAATATTTTGTCAACATTCTTACTTTGAAATGGTACAACACCAATTACAATCAGTGACCCGTAAACCGCCGACATTCCCATTTCTCTGTACAGGTATACTGTCATCAGCTAAAATTTAAAACTTTGTGTAGTATTAAAAATGGTTAGTTTAATTTAGTACAGCTGTATCGAATCTTGATTTATATTTTAATATTTCATTTCTAGGCGATAATTTCTTCTTTAGTGTGTGAAACTGCGATAGTTTGCGAAAACGTTTCCGCAGTTCCGGCCAACAGCTCTGGGAAGAAGACCGTGGGGTTTTAGCTGGTAAGAGTCCGACATAACCATACCCTTGTCCCCGCAAGGGTATTCTATGTAGGATTTCTCCACGACAAAAAAAGGTGTTAATTTCTTACTTGATCGCCTATGGGAGAAATCTCATCAAATAAAGACAAATTTAGGAAAAGCAAATATTAGCAAATGATATCCATTAACAAAAACTGATTTTTCTTCATGAGAATTAGAGTATAAGTGTTTATGAGAAACAAACATACAGTGAGATTATTACAAAAATAGTAGAAATATTTATAATTCAAATTTTCGTAAAAGGAAAAGAGAACATAAATGTTTACCATCGTTTCAACAGGTCCTATCCAAAGGTAATGGATAAATGAGGGGCCCGTATCGAAGCGGTTTACGTCGTTAGCCATGAGATTAACAACGAGCCCCGCACTGTTTTCAGACATCGATTGCAGGTTGACTTTTAATGACTGTAATGTACAAATGTAAACACTGTTTAAAACGTCATTACTTTTTCAATCTTTTAAGTACGGTGCGCAACTAAAGTAGCTTTCGCGGATTGCAACACCATGTTATTTTTTTAATTGTACGAACTGATGTGAAGTTATGAAGTATGACATAAAAATTTTAAAAAAATCCTGTCTAATTTGATTTTAAGAATGTGTATAGAATCAAGACATATTAAATACATTTTCAGAAATTACCTTTTGACACGCTGGTGAATTATGTAAACGATTTAATGTAGTAACAAAAGATTGGCTACGTTTGTGCTTTTAACAACCTAATGATACCTTTCTATAAATAAGACTGCATACGCCGACTCTCATTTTCATTCCGAGATGCGTGACACCCATCATGAAGGGATGCGCCACCATAACATTAGCGGTACTACAAAACACAATACCAAACGCAAAGAAAACCGCTTCGCCCCATAATACGCCGCTCTCTTTATCATAATAAGAGAACAATCGAGAAAAATACGTGGAATCAACTCTGAAACATATAATTTTCTTTGTGGATGCACTTATGAGTTTATTAACAATAGGTTTTTATTCAGCTGAACTAGGTTCTCCAAAAAAACTGTAGAATAGTATCAGAATATTTATCAACACGGTAAATTTAAATCCTCCATTGTTACAATCTATACACTAACAAAAGCAAAAATTTTCATTACACATGATACAAATCGAATTTAGTGATTTGAAATGTGAACTACGAGCTCTAAGGACTTTACCACCACTTTTTTAATCCATATTTAAATTTGGTTTGTAAGAATCTTTGCTTACTTCAGCCAAATAATCAACGTTGACATGAATTGATTTTAAGCAGCTTTTATGTATCGGAAAATAATAACAGAATTGTAAATGGTTTTTGTGTATTTTTACAGTCACCAAATATCGCGGTAGGTTTCTTAACTAGTGTAATGCTTACAGCTTATAGCCGGTATTATGTTCATAGTTACGCAACATGACTTTCAATATATTGTCTGCCTTACGTGCTATTGTATAAATCTTGAGCGGGGCTGTAATATCTTAGTAATAGTCCCAGAAACAGCGGCTGTTGTAATCTGTTACAAAAGAAAGTACTATGACAAATGTAACATTTCAATGCATAAAAATTACATCAAATTCCAAGAATTGAATAGAAACTTCAAAGTAGTCGTTATGTGGTTATTAATTGCTTAATAGACAATTGATTGGGTGTCAAGTAGAACAAAAGATATGTGGTAATGTTACTTCAGACCAGGACAAATAGCTTCAGAGAGAATATTTGATTTTACTAATTATTATTACTTCAACGTCAACTGCTCATGAAAACAAATGTTGATTGATATAAAAAGAGTTCTTTAGTTTTCTGATTTTTATTCACATTTACTTTTATGTATTAGAATTGAGAAGATGTAAAAAATGTTTAAAGAAAACAATACTACTTACTACTACTTTTATACATTTCAGAGTATTTTATAAATTCTTTTTTGTTAGATTATCAGTAATTATAACTGTACGCTTTACTTTTACTATTTCCTATACAAAACCTATTTACCGTATTAAAAATTCCATAGCAGCAAGTATTAGGCCATAAAGCATTAGTTCTGCACCGAACACTTTCATCAATACCTTCCATAAACTAGGCTTTACTTCATTATTTCTTTCACGAACGTCGCCTAGTTCTCGATCCCAAGCCTTTTGCATTGCATCTCCTGTTCAAACGTACGATTACGAATTGATATTTTTAAAACATTTCTAAGTTTTTTTTTGTGTGATCATAAACTTTTTACCAATTTGATTGAATGAAAACTTTGATTGGTTGAAAATTTAATTAGTATGTATAACAAGTTCCCTTAATTAATATTAATAAAATTGAAAGATTATTGTTTTATCAAACAGATAAAATACCTAAAATATCTGATTGGTGTTCAGGTAGAGGTGCATACAGATCGTTCTCTCGAATGTCTCTAGTATATCCCAGCTTGAATGTTTCTAGAGTCCATCTAAAAATAAAAAGCGTTCTATAATGTTAAGAAATATTGGGTAAATTAAAGTAGCCGAGTCTATGATTGCTACTTGTAAAAAAGTTATCTTAATTCGTCGATATCGTAAACTTTTGATAGTCAAATTTGGATAATCAAAAGGACAAAATTCGAATTCATTGGTATTATGCTCTTATGTACCTAAAACATTAAAATTCTGAATACATTCCCGTAATTAGATTTTGTTTAAGTAGGTAGCGGGTATTGCCACTCACCCAAAAGTTAAGGCTGAAAATAGATTGGCTTTATATCGTGGGTTTATTTTTCTTCTCTGCTTTGGCCCGGTATCCATAGTTCAGATGAACGAGTGTATGATTGCAACGAGAATAAACAATGAAATATTTTAAAATACACGTTGGTCATGATTTATGTAATTTTTGTTAAACAATATCCGTAACGTATTGATTGTTTACATGGTATAACTTAGACAATATTATCAGTAGTAAAATAATATAGTAGAATTTCTTTTAGTTAAGTACACGCCGTTATAACATTTTTTTTTAATTATTGAAACAGCGGTAGTAGCTTTTTTATATTTATAAGGACTCGAGAAAAAATTGTACACTTTTCTTTAATTTATTGAATAAAAGGAACTTAGTGTGAGGGTTTTTGACTTGCCGTCCACACTGCATTACCCTGTAGTTCCTCTTTGATATCAGTAAGATGCTCTTCCAGATTGTTTATTTTCATCTCCTCTTCAGAATTAAACAAAATGCTACGTCATTCCTCATCTAATGGTGGTAATTTAATTGATTCACTGCGTACCGCCAGTAGTATGCCTGTTGGGGTCAAACACTTAAATACACGCCTACGTAAAAAGATAAGTATAGTTTTCCTTGCCTTATGTTTTGTGTCTTTTCAAGCAAGATATTGTCTGGTGTATGATGTAATTTTAGTTCATACAATTGATTTCAGTAGTTGTAGGTATTCAGTAAATAAACTAAGGTTTTAGGATCGTAGGGTGATGATTCCTCATGGCATCCTAACTGCCGCTGAGTCGACGCAGACCGTCATATGTTTCTAAAATAGCCCTTTCTTTTTTCGCCATTTCAGAACTTCTGTAGTAGCGTATAGCTCAGCCCAATTATATTTAATTATATAACATTCTATAAGAGAATCGTGATAATTTCAATGCAGATAAAGTCTATATTTGTAAAGAATAAAACAAAAAATGTTATTGAACAATATTCATCGAATACTTCTTCATAATTTTTATAGATTTCGAGTTACAATTGATCTCATTTCCAAACTGTCCTAAGGGATAAAGAGATAGAAAATGATAAAGCGTGCTTGCCTCGCATACTCCCATGTTTGACTGCCGGAACTCAATACTATTAAGGCGACTTATTGCTACGATAATGGTGGTAGAATTGAAAAATATCTACTACCTTGCGAATTTCATCGCCCATGTGGCTGTGAAATCGAACTAGGGATTTCCGTGCAACAAGACTAAAGTTTTCCGCTGTATTACTCGAAAGTAGATAAAATATTCCTTTTATAAAGATATATTTTTTCTAGAGATAATTACAGATTAGGCTAGCATATTACATTATCTGGATTAATACTAGTAAATAAATACTGAAGTCGCCAGCCTTCTCTATTTTAGTAAGGATAAACGAAAAACAATATTAATATTATACTTAGAATAAACAACAAAAGTGCTTTCAAGATTAAGATATTCATATATATTAACAACCTTAATAATAATACTTATATTATTATCTTGTTTATTGTTTTTCTGACTAATCTAAAACAACTAAACGTACGTGACAAAAAGAAGTCAATGAGAGACAACATTGTCAACGTATTCACCTGTGTTTGTATTATCTTATCCAGTGACAAGTAAAAAAACATTATTTACTATAACTTTAATAAAATATTAAAAATTTTTTTAAGTAAATACTTGTGATGAATACAAATAAGTCTTTATCTTTCCGAATGAACATTATCTTTTACAGAAACATAATGTGTTATTAAGTGAAAGATTGAACCGCGATCAAAGATAAATGTAAAAAATATTTTAAAAGCAAGTATATATATATTTATGACTGCTGAAATAGACTAGGTTATATTTTCGTTTTACTCATGTATTTATCATGTAAAAGATTACCAAGAATCTAAATTTCGTATTAAATTATTTGTAATATAATGTCATTATTGGTAAAATGATGTAATAAAATATATTTCAATTCATATAATCTATAAAAACACAAGTTCTATAATGAAAACGATGTTTATAACAATGAATCGATTATTAACGGTGTTTTTTTTCGTTACGGCGTTCATTGGGGTACAAATGATATTATTGGTTTTATTTTTTAAACGGGGAAGGCTCAAATTTTACTGATTTTTTTTTTCACAGATCGCACTAGGGCAATGTTTTTCGCGGTATCCTCAGTACGTCTCTGTGGACTCTGCATCGCCTATTTCAGCACCCACCGATGTCAACACGTTGCTGCAGCTTGCATCACTTATAAACAGAATAGAAAATAATGATAAGGGCGATCGATTTAGTTCAGATGATATCATTACGAAATTGATTGACGCACTTATTTTAGTAGCCACAAAAACTAATTGCTCAGGAACGGGCAAAGATCTCATAAATTTGGAGCTTGGTAATGACTTATTGAATGTAGGTATTCTATAGCTGATTTATGTTTCAATTATTTTTAATGTTTTGAATTGTACCCGTATAAATTTGAATTCACATTAACGAACATCCTGTGCATGATTGTATATATACAAATGGTTTTAAAGGAAAGTGTCAATGTTGGTGTGTAAAACACTTTTAAAATGAAGTTATTTGATTGCGGAAAATAACAAAATAGTATCACAATGCGAGGTAAGCATCGATTAAATATATATTATTTACTTGATGCCTAATACTGGTGAGTATGATACAAATATAAATGTTTGAGTAGCATTTTAAATATTGTACAAGTAAAATGTAAATTTTAAAATAATGCCATCTTAATTACTTTTAAAACTGAACATAATAGCAGAACTTATTATACTGTAGCAACATATTAAACTTACATATTTGCTATTAGTCTGTTCGCACATATGGATAACTTGTAAAATTATAATCCTCTTGAAAATACCACACATATACAACACAAAATGTGTATTGATTTATTTTCCTTTAGCTTTAATCATATGACTAAATTTTATGCTTCTTTTTTCTTATTTTTCCGTAAAGTTAACATGAAATGTTTAATCTAATTTACACGAAATAATTAATACGTGTCTATTATTATTAAAATATTTCGATATTTTACAAAATTTACAATTGCTCCTGATCGAAATACATTATTCGAAATAATAGCCTATCACAAAAAGTATACAGAACCCTTAAATAATATCGTAAGAATAAAATAAAATATTGCTAAATGACATAAAGGGTTACTATCCCCTTGTTTCGTAATATTGTGTATATAAAACGAAGTTTACGGACACCGATTTCAGTCACTAAGTCAGAATGGCATTGATATATTTACTTCCTTTGGTTTTGGCTGCTTCTTTCGGTGAGGTAGGTCAATATATAAATTAATTATGTTATTATAATGTTATATGTATGTCAACACAACTTATAGCTACATAAAAGGAAAGTTGTCGGAATACAGGCAGTTTTATGGCGATTTGAGAAATTTACATAATAATGTAAAAGAAAGAACAAATTAATATCATTCAAGTTTTCTCTACTTTCATTAATCTCTTGTTTTGAAAACGAAGCTACATGTGCTCCCGTGTTTTTTATAATACTCCCGATATCGTATATCCTAAAACTGATACATTCATGTAAACTTTTCATAATCAACTGTAACTTTTATAATGATTAAATGACTCAACTCATAACTATTATCATATTTTTTCTTTAAATTTTAAAGTATAAGATTAATTCACGGCTAAAGAATTTTTTCCTGGCGAAGTATATTTAAGCAGCTAAGCCACTGTACAGTTACTATTTTTTATTTATTCTATTGATTACATATGCCAATTAAATGACACGATTTTTAATGAAAAATCCCCAGATGTCGGAGGCGCAGTGTTTAGCTCGCAGGTCATGGACTCCATGTAACTACGACGACATAAATGTACTAATTACTCTGGCGCGTGCACTTGATGAGAACGAAAATTCTAAATCTTGCAGAAATAACGTTGACGTTGAAGAAATTATTATGAAATTAATCAATGCGTTAGTTTACACTACTGTCGCAAATCAAAGTGGTTCCGGAAGCTCAGGCGGATCGGGCAGTTCAGGTAGTAACGGGGGCTCCAACCGCACTTCTAATGAAGGTCTCATCGACTTAGGTTTGCTCAACCCCAATGATCCCGACAACATATTAAAATTAGACCTCGCAAAACAAAAATTACTCGGTATTGGTTTGGGCAACACAGACTAGAAACCTATCATATCTAGTGAATATTTACGCGATGTAAACCCGAAGAAGTTTATGTTATAATAGAAACCTTTAATTTGTTTTATTGTACATCGTAGTATTTTTCATCTATATATATAATAAAACTGTAACATAGCTTGTACAATAAATATTTTAACTGAGAAAAACTTTGTCAATATAGAATTAAAAACAATTGTTTTTTTGGATTTTTTGTGTCTGTCTCTTCATCCATCAATCACGTAAAAACTACTGAACGAATTTTCATCAAACTAGCAACTAGATTCGTTTGATAAAAAATTAAAACAAGAGTTAATAGACGACATTTACTTTTTATCTACAACTGCAATAAAAATGTATATTTTTTAAATTAAAATAATAACCAATTAATACAAATTAATATAACAACGTATTTTATTTATTCAAGAGCACACTGGTAGTATTCATGTATGACTTCGAAAGAACAAACTCTGTAAACGATGCCCTTCTAAACAACTTCAACTGTTGCAATGCCTTTTACGTCTTAATATTTTATCTATCGGTAGCCGATTTTTGGCTTTTCATCGCCGTCGCTCGCCCACATTTAGCTTGTTATTCTGACTTTTTTAGCTGATGTCTATTGAGAGACAAATTTTCAGATGATTGTTCAGTTCCTTAATTCTGCCCATTCATACTTAATTAAAAAAAAAACCCTATGCCGTAGAGTTTATCGACAAAAACACTACACGATGACGAATTTCTGTTTCGTCACAGTTCGATATGTTAACAGAAAATAATTTGCTGCTATAGCAATTAATTTTGAAAGCTTAAATATAAATTAGTTAAAAAAATAATATTACATCTATTATAAAATATTTAAAATGGAAAATAAAAACAAATGTATGAAAAAAGAAGGTATGCTATTGTCTTTCATATTTGTATTTTTCATGTAGGAGTGATATAAAATTCTAATTATAATGTTATTGTAATTTGAAAAAAAGTGCGAATGTGATAGCTTTTCTTTTTGATATAATTATTTTAAGTTGCTCAAGCTGAATAATATGACAAATCTCTTCCATTTATTAAATATTAACATTCACTAACTAGTAATACTAGCATAAACTTCTAGGACTAACATAATATATATTTAATATTGAAAACAATGAAGCCTATCATTGTTGGCAGGGACGTGGAAAAATTGTAAAACAAAAATGCAATTAATTATCCCGTTACTGATCTTTATGATTCTTATGATCTACACCTACTGATAAACATTCTATATTTAAAGTTAATCAACAAATAATACCTATTAAATAACTAGCTACATAAATTTGCTACCATAATATTAACGATGAATTCCGTTAATTTGCAATTTTTACAAAGATTTTATAATAAATAATTTTTATTTCTTAGATATTATGAAAAACATTTAAACTCCAAAACAATCCAAAATGATTGACAGCTGTCAAAGAATTAGAACGGTTAATCAAGTTGACATTCGGTTTGAAAAGAACTTATTTTCTTTTCTTTGTTAAGTTACAGCATTTATATTTTAGTAATGGAATACATACTATAAACATTTGTTATTGAGTAGAAACTTTTTAAAACCAATGTCGCAATGACTTCCGAGGTTGACTCTTTAAAAACAAATGAGCTTTTACATCGACGAAAGTTAAGGCTGCAACAGGTTTTGTTTACGTTATATGTAATGGTATAGGCAAAAACGTAGTAAAGGTTATAAACTTTAAAGAATTTTTTAGGTTCGGGAACAGTCAAAAGATATTGCGAAAAAAATTCGTCAGCGTGCTAAAGTTGAAACGTTACGGCAAGCTAAAGAGGTAGGAGCAAGGAAAGAAAAAGAGTATCTTGAGTGTCAAAAACAATTTATCAACAAATTGCAAGAACTTTATACTAACGGTTTACAAAACATTGGTGCGGGTCATAAGAATGCGTCAAAAGAGTTTCGACAAGGTGAATTAAATTTTATTTAAAATTCTGCAGCAAATTTAATTACTAAAGTATTAACCTTAAGTATTTTTAGTTACTTATGAATATACTATATTACTTTGTTCTCATTTGTCACTGCCTTTAGATAGGAACTTATAATTGACTATGGGCTAACATTCTGAACTCAATTTCATGTGCTTTTAAACAACTGAGGCTGTTAATATGAAATGTGTTCACTCAGAATATTCTGGCACTCATTGGATATTAGCTGCAAGTACTATTTTTGTTGCTAAGCTTTATTGTTATTTTTGATTTAATTTGATGGGTGCTGTAACTAGTAAAATTATTTGACTAATAATGTTTAAAATTTCTTATTATTGTATTAGTGCATTATCCTGCCTCTGTTTTCATAATTACAGTAAGCCATCTATCTATTGATGTTAATTTTTTCTTAATATTTATCTAAAAATTTATAATTTTATTTTTAATATATTTTCTATCTAAAATTTACAAAGATATGATAAGCTAAATATAAAAATACATAGATAGGTACAAAGATACATACATATAGCATAAAGATAAATTAATTTATAATTTCAAGATAAAAGTGCAATTTACCCACATTTAAAATTTTGTGACTTACTGTAATTACAAGTGGTGTAGTATAGTACAGGGACATGTAAATTTATTTAGTTGCCCAGTACAGTTACCACCTCACATGTTACATTACACAATCTCTCCCATTTTTCCTGTTGCTTTATAATTTAAAAATTCACTGCATAAATTTTTACATTACATTAAAAATTGTATAAAATTATGTTTTGCTTTCAGATCTTCAAAAGAAGATTGATAAGTCAAAATTAAGAGGTAAAGAAGCAGCTACTGAACTACGAAGGAAAAAGCAGGAATTATTAAATAAGAAGAAGGAATTGTTGGATAGAAAATTACACGCTAGGTAACAGATGCAAATGTTTGTTATATCCAATGAAGATACAAAGCATTTCAATTTGTTTTTTCCTATATTTTTATTTAGATATAATATATATCTTGTTTTCCAAAATAATGGCTCGTCATGATTTGATAACATTTAAAAAAGATAGTTTTTATCTAACGTAAATATTAATAAAAAAGTCGTTGATGTTTTTAAATTTTTAGGGAAGCAGCTAATGTGTTAAGCAGAGAAAAATCAAGTACCATTGCTAGATCTATCCAAACTGCAGTGAAAGAATGTGATGTTGTAAATGATAAACACGGATTTAATGACACACAAAGTGAGAAAAGTTTAACAGAAGCTGCAAGGAAAGTTGATATGGCAACTCAATTAAATTTAAATGACCCACTGTGTGATACAGACACAGAAATACCAAAATTATTGTTGCCTGAAAATGAAAATAACAGAGACCCAGAAAATAATGCACCAGATAATTTAGACAAAACCAAGAAACCAAACCTTTTTGCGCTTAGTGAAGAAATGCCATCTAGTTTACGTGGTGGTTCAACCATCACTTACCAGGATAACCAGATGAAACCATCACTGACTTTGATTTCTGAATACATTCAAAATAGGAAGCTTCGTTTAAGAGAAACAGAAAGTAAATATGGTAAAAAGCAAACTGAAGATTTGTATAACATTAGACAGACCTTACAGCGAACTAGAGCTTCAAAATTAGAAGGTAGCCATTTTGATAATGTTTGCCAAGTTCTTGATGATCAGGTTGTCTCTGTTCCAACATGGAGAGCTGCCCCAAATAATCAGTTTTGTAACCAAAACAATATCAAAGCCATTTTCCCCCCTATCAATAGCCGAAAATTTAAATCGATTATTAATTCATCAATAAATAATGTAAATGGCAATACAAGATTTCATAAATATGATTTATTTAAACAAGATATTCAAGCTAGTGCTTTTGTCCACAATAGTTTCCTAAGGACCTTTAGACAGTCAGGTGACAGAGTAATTATTTGATTCTCAATGTAAAATAATTTGGTTTTGTATGTCACTTGTTTCTTAAACTTCATCTATAGATTTTTATTTTGCATTATATAATTTCTACTCCATGTTTTAAAATACTGTCAATAGTTTAAAATACTGTGAATAGTTCTTTACTTTTGATTTTATGATTTTCTTTACTATGTTCTTTATCTTTTGTGAAAAAAGTTATTTTTGAAGTTTTTATATACCATATCAGATATCCTAATATCATTACTAACATTTTAGAAATGTGTATTTAAAATCATGTTATTTGGTAGTATAATTACTTGTAGCTTCTTTAGTTAGGTGTTAATAAAGTAGATTATAATTATTTTATTTGAAAAATGGTTCTGCCCTTTAATTATTTTTATATCAGTATCTACTTATTTTGTTATCATTAATTCAAGTTTTATTATGAAGGTAATCGAAATGTCAAAGAGAACTCTATTAAAACAAGTGCTACAGATGCCGCAAGAAAAGATCCCATAATTGTGTACAACCATACATCAAGAAATATCAGAACATTGCCTTGTTATAATGAGAATATGGTTATCCGAGACCTTGCTGTTGGTGAAAATGCTTTCTTAAATGCACAAAAAGCAGAGACTAATGATAACTTAAAACAGAAAGAATTACACAATAATATTATGGAAAAAAGAAGAAACAAAGTTGCAATGACGAGAGAACATGTTGATAAAGAATATAGGGACACATTGGCATTTTTAAACTCAATTCCTAAAGACATGTCAAATAAACCACTAGTAAGTATCTTCTCTTGCCAATGTATCACACTCCTGAAGCAACAGTCACTACTGCAAAAATGCATTTTTTTAGAAGCATTTAAAACTTTGATCTAATAAAAAAAATTCAAATTTAGTACATATTTTAGAATTTAGAAAAATTATATGTATATATGTATAAATTATATGACATTTTGGCTCCTTATTGAAATTTATGTACTTTTTTATACCACTAAGGTGGTAAACACGCTTAACCTGAATGTGAATACCATGGCTATTTATGATTGCAATTACTAGAAGTATGCATTGCCTACCCCGGAAAGTACTAATGTGCCTATAATATTTTAAAAAATATATAATTATTTAATTATTTAGCTGATTTTTTAAATTTTGTAAGAGAAAATATTGCACAGAGAGTGAGATATTATATATTATATGTTCATTATTTTATGTGATTATTATAACATTTTATCTTTTATCAGAAAGAAGCTTACATGGATGAAAAACGTCAGCAGGAGTTAAAGGAGAGCCGCGAACAAAAGTTGCAAAATGAATTTAATAAAATTGAAAAAGAACACAGAAGACACAAGTGTAATGTAAATAAGCCAAAATATTTTAATTATTGATTAATTAAATTAATGATAGTCTCATAATAATTTTTCTTAGGCAAATTGCATTTATTTAATAAAAAAATTATTAAGTAAATTTAATAAAAATTAGCCACTTAATATGTTTTAAAACAGTTTTATTTGGCTAATTATAAAAATCAAAACAAATTATTAATTATGAATTTTTTTTTTCTACGAAAGTAGATTTTTTTTTAACTTAATCACCCATGCTTTATTATTTTAACAGAAAAAGTTATGTAATATTTTTAGATAATTAATTTAATAAACATTCATATGCAATATTCTTCCTTAGCATATAAAATCCAATATCCAAACCAGATCAAAGTCTCAACAGGGCAAATGTGATGATGTTAATTATGAAAATAATAATTTCCAATATTCATGGATGCCAGTACCAGACAGGGAAGAGCATATGGCTATCCACAACATACCCACATCTGTAGGACACGGAAACAGTGTCAAGTTCAGGAATGAAAATGACTATCATGAATATAGGTCTGGTCACAAACACACACCGCCTACTAAAGATAAATCAAGCAAAACCAAATCTTCTAAAAACAAATATGTGGAGGCGGTAGTAATTGAACAAAGTTGTACAGAATCAACAGAGTGTTCCTCCATTACATCAGATTCCAGCTCATTTGAAGACTTAATGTTAAAGAGGAAGGACAAGAAATGCGAAAGTTCTATTGAAGCTGATGATAAATTATCTAATGCTGACAGAATTGTTATATATAAAATTCTCAATTCAAAGAATGACAAAAAGAAAAAGGGTCACAAAAGATCCAAAATGGTAGAGAAAAATCATGTGAGTAAACCTACTCAAGAGTTAATTGGAGAATGTCTTGGTAATGGTGACAATGAAAAAACTGTGCATAATGTTCACAGATGTGGAAGTAAAGCTTCATTTGAACAACTAACTGAAGGTAAATGTTCTTTAAAAACTTCAAAGTTTTTTGTAGTTTAACCTACAGCTATGTTTTGATTTTGACAAGGTCAAATTTATTATATTTTGTATTAATTTTTATATTATGATTTCAGGAATCTACAAAACAGTTAATGATAAAGGGTAAGTTTCCGTAAATTATTAATTTGATTAATTATCTATTCCTCATTCCTGCTCCTAATTATCCTGAAACATCCACTAGACAGGTATATAACGAAATGAGTTTTTATGCTTCTAACATACAAGAATGGTTTTTATCTGAAGAGCGAAGACCATGGTGGTGAATATTAAAATATTTCGAAAAAATATTTCTCATTTGTTGTTACCATCAATGTTCTTATCATTTTTATTTAGACAATACTGAAAAGGATAAATAAATAAAATTTCATTTATTCACATATAAAATGCATAAAAAATTATTATTTTTGAAGTAATTGCAGTAGCTAGATGGTAGATACAATGTTGGTTATCAATCACTCTATGATAATCCTTTGTGAAAGTTGTAGTAATATTCGGAATTTTATATTTTATGGCAATGGCCAATATTAATGAATGAAGTTGAAGATTGTGATCCAATAATCTATTTCTACTTATCTCAAAAGCAAAATTAATTATTTTAATTTAATTAAGGAGTTATTATTTGGATGAACTGTATTAATGTGAAGTTTCATCTATGAATTTAATAAAAAATTAACTTGTGTAGATGATTAAAAAGTTTAATAACGCATATAATTTTATTAATAATTGAAAGTTTGAACAAGATATATAGGGAGAGTGTGAATAAATAGTAGGAAATCAAAAACAGTTTTAGGCGTGTCTAATTTAGTTAAAAATGTATTGTGTTATACATATATTTTTCTAGTAGATTATAATAGAATTGATCCTTGTCAAACAAACTGCTTTTAAGAAAAAAAATAATTTTAAATTCACTGCAAAATTTATCACTTATTTTCTAATAAAATATACTTTGTTTCTCTTTAGGGACAACATGAATACACTTCAATTCTGTGATAATCAATCAGAAAACAATCTTGCAAATGCGGAAAATATTGTACATAAAAAAAATTACAATAGTAAAAAAGGAAATATGCAAGGTAATATTCGAGCATTTTAAATAAAAATAAAAACATTTAAAAAGAAATTTTACCAAAAGTTTAAATATGCTATGGAGGATTAAAAAAACTTGATATACCATATCAATTTGTTAAATGTTTTAAATTTCATCGAATTGATATTTTTAGCAATTTTTTTACATAAAAAAAACAAACAATGCTTATATGTAGTAGCTTTTATTTTTTTAATGTAATTTTAAAATTCTAAAAACTTGTATTTCTTTTAGATGTTCACAGCACAACTGTTCCAACTGATGATGGCGCCAGCGAGAGGTTAATACAACATCAATATTTATTACATTTTTTATCTTTAATCTGCTTGTGGTTGGTTTATCAATGTGAATTTAAATTAGCAAGTAGGTAATTACTCTTATTTTGAATTTCAGACTAAATCAAAAATGCAACTGTAAGCCTTATAAAAATTATCCTGAGCCACATACTATTCATTATCCATCAGCTGCTACGTCTACGTCATCATTGAGGGCTACCGTTAATAAAGATAAAGGTGTTTTTTCTGACAATAATTATATAAAGTTAATAGATCAAACTGATCAAGAAAATGGAAAGTTCTATGTTGGCACCACTGGTTTTCTTAAAGACGAAGCATATGAAGTTATCATACAACTTAGGAAAAAAGAAATTAATAACAAAGAAGAAGAAAAATCTAAAGAAAATAATGATGTGGCAGTCAATGTACCGAAACAAGATGCTAATATACTTCAGCAGAATCCTGTTTTATCGGTGCAAACAGACAATGAAAAAAAGGAAATTCCTAAACAAAATAAGGAAATTACTGAAATTACAGAACCAATAAATTTATCGAAAATATCAACACCTCCGCCTAAACGGACAGATAATGAAGTTTTTTCTGAGGTAGGCACTCAGCCAGAACAAAATACAACTAGTCCAACTGAAAATATAATGGACGAAAATTTTGAAAATAATAATAGAAATTTGTTAAGCGCAACAGTTAAAAAAGCAACTTCCACATATACACAAACAACAAATTCTCCAATTAACAGACCCGTATTTATGCATATGAGTTCATCAACGTCTACAGCTTACTTGAGCCCTCCGGAAATTATTATGCCCAGATGTCTTAGAAAAGATTACTCTTTATCATGTGAAGATGCTTACAACAACTCTTCCGAAATCCGGCATCTTCAGAACTTTGACAATTCTAAAAATTGTTGGTGTAAGCACCGCTTTACAAGTAAAAAAGGATCATCTCATCCCATTCATACACTAAATAACCATAAAAAGATCAATCCTAAAGTAGAACCTTCCGCCACATCACCTAATACCGCAAGCAGTGCTAGTGCATTAAGTGAAATTTACCACAAATGTTATGAATCCACACCAGTTAGCTTTGAGTCTGAAAAACTTGCTTCATGCGTCAAGTGTCGCAAACACAAAAAAGTAAATAAAAAAAAGGAAGATATACAAAAGAGACACAAAAGTATTCCAGTACTGCGCAATCTTAATATTACACCTAGTAAATCAATTAAGAAACATTTTAAGGAATCAAAGAGAAATATTACAGAAACGTTAAATCCTATTATAAAGAAATATATCAACAAATTATTAGAACTCAATAAAGAAGGAATGAAAGCTGTAGATATTATTAACGAAGAATGCAGTTCTATCACTACACCCAGCAGTTCCGTTATAAATGATACTTTTAACATGGACAGTAATTTATTAACCGACAAAAAGATTTCATTAGAGCAAATAAAAAATATTTTAAAACAGAGAATTATAAATGAGATAAAAATTAATAAAAGAAATTCTGAACAGACTCGCGTAAATAATCAAATGTATAAACATTTTAAGTCACATGTAAAGTTATCTAAAAGAAAACCACTGCACAAAGTTAAATCACTAAATATTTCCAAAAACGTTTTTAAAACTAATAAGCCACGTGGATGTCAAAAAAAATCACATGAAAACCTCCTGTCTAAACCGAATTATACTTCGAAATCTTTTAAAAATGTTATACGCGGCCAACCAGTTGTTTCTCTTTCTAAATTAAGTAATCAGAAACATTACGAGCCAACTCAAAAAAGTGGCACTACTGTGCAAAGTCAAAATCTTTCTCATGATAGTACTAAAGTAATGTCTAATATTTTATCTTCCACGACGAATTCGTTGACAGTTTCCGTTCCTATCGATCGTGAAAATACTAATCGTGACAAAGATGACAGTATTGAACATCCCCTTACGCATATTTCTACTCAAACAAATGATGACAATGAAAACGACTTCATGAAAGTAGCTGAAGGTAAACTCCAGAATATGGAGAAAATTGCGGATTTGACTGAAAAATGTACTAAACGCTTATCAAATCTCGCTAAAGTACTCAAAGAAGTAAGGAAAAATAAGTCGCTAGCATACAGTCAAATTACTACGTCAGAATCTACGTCTGATTCTGATTCGGAACGAAATAAAAAGAAATCAGTTGATCAAAATTTATCTCCTCTTGCGATTTTATCTGAAATGGAAAGTCCATTTGATCAAATATCTCCATCAAGTACAAAGTCGGTTGAAGAAAAAGACAGAAATCATACGAATGAAAAAATATTTATACCTTTATTATCAGATATTCCAAAACCCGTGGAATTTAAAGTTCTTTCATCTCCACCTGTAGTTTCAAAACCTAATATTATATTTAAAGAACACATTCCAAGTACACTTGATATGGTGCCTAAAGAAAATTCGCAAATAAAAGTAAGAGGGAAACCACCGCCGGCCTTGTCGCGAATTCATTTGAAAAGTGGACAAGAGCCTATAGTTCCCCATGAATTATCGACAGTGCTTGAAGTAGATTCACCGATGAGTATAAAATTGAAAAGTCAATCACGTCATGATATCAACGCTGATATTTCGAATAATTCTAGTAAAAGTCTTGATCAGTTAACTTCTAGGAGAGATTATGTTTCTAACACATCTTCCCCAATTTTAGAAAACGAATGTGTTGATCCTGACTTAGTTAAAATTAATTTGAACACTTCTAAAATAAATATTAAAACTCTATCCTCTGATACTACAGATGATTTAAAATTAAAGATGATGGATTTGAAACAGTTTAATGAAATAATGCTTAAACCTTTTATAAGCATTCAAGAGTATGCAAAAAAACAATACATAGAAACTCAAGATGAAGCATCTTTAAACGAAGATCATTATAAAGATGCTTTAATTGTGGACGATATGAGCTCACTCCACTCGGAGGGTAGTTTACCGGATGTTATTGCAGAACTATTAAAAAGGAAAATTATTAGTGAACCATTTAAATTCGATTCTCCATCGAATATTAATTCGAGTACAGTATCATCTGAATCTACTATCTCTCTGTTAGCTTTATCAAACGCGGGGAAAGGACAAAAGAAGACAGGCTTATTATTTCAAAATAAAAAAAATATTGCAGAAACTTCTGATACCTTGAGTCTTTCATCGAACCCCGATTTAGAAAACGCATTCCAAAAACTGGGTATGGGTTGGGCGTCCTCAACGCTTAAGAAAACTAAAGAACGCCTGGCTCTATCATCTTCATCTAATACTTCTAGTTCAAACGGAGTACAGTCTCGAAGTAAAATTTTTAATAATCAAACGAGTGCTGATTCCAATTTTGTACTGAAAAATGTTAATTCGCCAAGACTTGAAGTGAACGTCGACGAAACTTCCAAGTATGATAAAAAGAAGGCTATTCTGTCTAATACGATGACAGTTAAAGAATTTCTTACCAACGAACTAGCTAAGAAAATAACATTTACTAATAAATCCGTGAAAAATGTGACTGATTCTGAGTTTGTTTCTTTGTATGAGACTAAAATGCCTGAAGAACTGAAGCACCTGGCTAGTGAGGGGGACCAATCTGGCAATAGTACCAACAATTGCACAAACAACAGAGCGCGAACATCGACACCTGTGCACATTTTTAAATCTACGACGTTTCAATCTAGTTCCAGTTCTAACACTTCGAACGGTTTATTTAGTAATGTTGATGACTTGTCGTCAGTAAAAGTAACTTCAAATTCCATACGAAATCATTCCACTACTGATAAGGATGACTTGACCATTCCCAATTATATATTAAAAATAACTAAATCTGATTGTAGTAAGAGTGATTAAATGACTCGGTGAAAATATACACTATTATACTTTTTACTTAATATTGAATGAATTAATCTAGCTTGAATATGTTAACATTGTTTTCTTGCGAGATTTATGTATGTTATAAATATATCATTATTTATTATAATCCAACTATCATTTGCAATGACATATTTCGATGACTTAGCTTTCACTTGGTGCTTGATTAGAAAAGTTAATTAAATAATTTTTGTCTTTATACTATATATAGGTTCTAAATTAATGTACTACACATTTTATTATGTATTATTTAACATATAGCTAAAAATATAAAAAAGGAAATAGGAAAGGTCGATTTTGATCTTCTAATATTGTTCGAAGCCATGCGATTAAGAGTTCACTCCCTAAAAATTGCAATGAAATTCTATTTCTAAGGACTGAAAAAGGGAAAACATTGATGTTACACCTGTTTGTTATATTTATACAAACTTTTTTTAAGATAGTATTTATTGTCAGTTCAATTTATGACAGAAAGAACTAGCGGTTGTTCTTTGTAGTTGGAAAGAGTACCTATATTTTAAAGTAAATATAAAATCTTTGGAGAATGACAATTCTTTTTAAATATTGGTTTTGGTAGAACATTTTTTTCAAATTTCTATTAACTGTGGGTTGAATTTCTCTGGCAAAACTGATTTGGAACTAAAACAATATTTTGTTATCAAGAACATGATAATACATTCATAGCTAAATAATTTCAATATTAGCAAGCAGCACCTTTTACATTACTGTGATGATGTTTTGCAATAATTTTTTTTTGTATTTGACATATTCTGTCATATAGATTGTAAAGGCTAGTTATATAATAAATAAATATCTGGCACATTTTTCACACATAGTACTGTGAACTCGAGATAGATAAAGCAGTACCTTATTGGTTATTGAAAACTGATATACATATTTTTTTTTTCTAGTAAAATTATTTATTAAATTTGACAACCATAAAGTATAAATACAAATGTTTGTCATATGAATGTTATTCCTGAAAGAGATTCAAACTCATTACCCCTAGGGGAAGGGTTACTACTGCTGCACCACTGGCCATAATTTGTTTCATGATTGTATTTTGTGTTATGGCATATGAATTCATTCCAGTGAATTCTGTTACCTAAAAATTTCTTTGAATATTGCCAAATATTTCTAACATTAACTATTGATCCAAAATACTAAGTATATTATGTAACCATGGCTGTTCATACTCCAGTAAATGGGAACACATCTCTAGGCATTATACAAAAACATACTGTAAGTGAAAGTTAAAAAATAGATTAATCTTTCAAAGCATTGTTTTTAATAAATAATTTGATTCTTAAAATTAAACATATGGACAGCACACATATCACAAAAAACCTCTAAGTCTTCTAAATTTCTTCTCATTTCTTACTAAATTGAAATACTTATCAAGGTCAATTATTTATTTATGTTCTAGTAATCACAGCACTGGGGCTTTCTCCTTAGAGCAAAATTGAGATTGTCATAATGAGATTTTAATAAAAATATGTTTTGTGAGACTATATCTGAGGTAGCCAAGATAAGCTTTCCAACTCTGATGCAATCAAATTTAACTAAGAACATTGGAACTGTTATTCTTGTTTGTCATCTTTGAATATATGTTTTTTGGCTAATGTATATGCCAAGCCCAGTGTTAATGCTGAAACAACAGTACCCTGTGCTGCAACACGTAGTTGCATAAGATAAACACTTGTGCTCATTTTGCCACGCGTTTTAAATTTGTACGCTCCATACCCACATACACCAATTAAACCAATAATACCTGCAATTTACAGATTATCATAAAGTTCTAAAACATATTTTCAACCAAATATATATTAATTAATGTTTGTTTAATTAATTTTTTTCATAACAAAACGATTTAATTCAGACTAAAAATTTCATGACAAATAACAATTTTACCTATTATCATAAAAGGAGAGTCTTTAGATTTTCTGGCTAATTTATCGGCTTGGGATTCTTCTCTATAATCAAATATCGGCTGGGAGTTTGCCATACCTGTTAAATGTTCCTCTGAAAATGATTGATTTTAAGAAATATTTATAAACTATACTATTAACAAAATAAAAATATTCATTTAAAATAATTATAACAAGCTGTTAATATTCATTACTTAGAAAATCACTACTATATTTTTTAAAAAATTATGTACCACAATATTGTTATCACTTATTATTAAATTATATAATATTCAAAATTTTTACATTGCATCACACCCCACTTAACCTTGGAAAAAAAAACCCCTTGGAAGTCAATGTCATTGTGACAACTTATGTCAGTTTTTAATAGTTACAACCAAGAGGAAGTGATTTAGTGATCAACAATCCACAGGCTATACGGATTATTTTACTTCGATGAGAATTCGTATTTTTTTTAAGTTGTATTACGTTTTAAGAAGTTACCCTCATCCCTAAGAGAAGTCTTTACGTTTTGTATTCAAAGTGGCAAGGTGAAAGGACGAACGTTCGTCTGATAGTAACCGCTACCACTTATCATATTTTCTGTATCAAACAGCAGAACACAAAAGCATAGTGATTTGTCTACATGGACTTGTTTTTATTGTTATAACTATATAGACAAAAAAAAACTTATTGTAACAATGATACTAATTAAAATTTCCATATCTCACTAAATTGCTAATGTTTCCTGAGACACGAAATATTTACTTTCGTAATCTCCGTAAAGTGAGAGATTGACTGCAAATTGATAATTTATTTTCTACAGCTTCATTTATTCAAAAAAGATAATTGTAAATTAATATAGAATATGAACGAAATAAAATTAAGTTTTTATTTAATTGTTATAAAACTCAAATCTTCGTAAGGCAATATAAATAAAAGAGTTTTTATAAAAAATAATTAGTACATTTCTACAATGATACTTAAAATATACATATTTTAGGTATAATATTAAGATAAAGATTATTAAGGCTTTTTTAACACCGTACAAATTCAAGATGTATTCCAGTCTGAAAACGTTAACGTGTATAAATATTACACGGTTTTTATTACGCACTTAGTAAAAATTATACGTCACAACATGCACAACACTATTACAAAAAGGAGCATTATGTACTTTAAACTAAATTTTATCTTAAATGAAAGAACCATAATACGATAATTCTTTTATTTTACAAGTCCACCATTTTTTATATATACAGCAATGCACTACGCTTTAAAGAAAACTATATTTTTTTTATTCATTTATTGAAAAGCGATTAAATTTCGTAATTAACATTTTTTCAATATTCATTTTTCAAATAAATCATACGTCACCCTCATAAGGGCGTAAAAAAATCAACTTTAACAAAAATCATAATTTACATATACAATTTTCATGACCTAATAATTATAATTTAGGTATAAGTTTTTTTATTGTTATAAAGACCGTTCTAACACTCCCCGAAAAAGAGCAGGTTAAGATACTGGTACACATACCAACGGAAAAGTTTTTTAAAGAAGGAACATGTTGCCTCATTGCTTCAGTCCGGGCATACTCCATACCATAAAGATGTGGTAAACATCTTCCACCACTCCACAAACTGTACAATTTTGGTGACAAAGCTATTCTCATCAGATAAGCAAATTTATTTAATGGAATGTGCCCCGAGCGGAGACTCAATGCTGTGACAGTATCGCGTCTACTGATCGGAGCCTCCAAGAAGTAAGGGTTGCTTAGCACATGGGGTTGAACTATTTTATACCATATGCCTTTAAATAAAGACCTTTGGTCAAAATATACCTTCTTTTCCTTCACACATTTTTCTTTAATAAGGTACAAAGAATCAGCATAATAAGGCATTAACCTGTACGGCTCACCCTCAATTGATGCCTTTGGCTAGATAGTCAACAAATTGGTTCCCAGCGAACCCTACGTGAGACGGAATCCATTGTAATATTAGTTTCTTATTCTGTTTCTCTAGTTGTAATATTGTTTTAAGTATGACATATGCAATAGTGCAGCCTCTATACCTGGAAGTACAACAGTGTTGCAAATGCTGTAGACTGCTTCGGGTATCTGTCAATAAAATAATTTTTTCATAGTCTAATGTTCCTATATATAATAAGGCTTCTGAAATGAAAATAAAATTCTTACGTTAATATTAAATTTAATAAAGCTAATATTAAAGAAGTTTCTTTGGGGGTCAAAAACAGCAAATCCGTTTATCGTATTTTGAAGCATCTGTGAAAACTCTATAGAACCCTGAATATCATTCTGAAATATATTTTAAACAAATAGTTTTAAGTTCCCAGTCATTAAATTGATTTTTAGCAGTATTCACGGAAGGAATAAAAGGTTTTATAACACTGGATAAATCGATATAACTGACTCATATAGCTAGAGAAAACATTTCGAGCTTTTCAGTTTCACTTATGGGCTTTAGATACTCGTAAAGTGTCACTAATAAAGCTTATTTTTTGCCTTTCCAGAATGAATTTGGTGTATAATTTGATAATTTGTCTAAAAGGTAACGAGAAAAGTTTCCAGAAAATAAATAACATTTTAGCAAAAAATTTCCACTTAAATATATTCTTCGAATAAATAATGGACATAATCTCAATTCATTTTCCATTACATGGATTGGGGTACTGTTAATAAAGCCACCAATTATTCTTAAACATTGATTTTGAACACGATCAAGTTTAGTTAAGTTAGATTTACCACTACTGTCATAGATAAAGCTTGCATAGTCCCTCCTACTCCGACTTGTATTCTCCGCGGTGAGTTATAAAAAACACATACTTTACTTTTCGTCAGAGAAATTTGTAAACTGATATTTGACACTAATTTATTAAATTGATTAAGAGCTCTTAGCATGGCTCGCAGATCCCTCCATGATGTCATGACATGTTGTGTATATGACGTAGTTATCCACATATTGAGAAAGATAAATTATTTATATACTTACAAATATGTATAGTAGCGGTGTTAAATAGTAATGGGGATAATGGGTCGCCTTGCGCTAAACCACGCGCCGTGCTTCTACATACGTATTCATTTTCAGTTTCAATTTTAAGATTGCGTAGACTAAGATAATTCCATAAATAATTACAAATCTTGGAGCCCATTCCGAGGACGGACATAATTTTTAATAAAGATGGGATATCCACATTGTCGTACGCGTTTTCTAAATCAATGAAAACGGCGATCGTAGGATCATGATTCGAGAAGCCAATTTGAATTCTAGTTGTCAACTCTAATACACTGCCGGCCAAAAGTTTGAGACCACTTTGTACACAGGTTATAATTTGCAAAATATTAAGTCTGCGTATGATAACGTAACAATATGAACACCTGTGTAATCTACTAATCATTTTGAATGTCTAAATACCATTTCTCT